>CM060597.1:37781826-37861826 GCA_030578255.1 Tiaroga cobitis
CTCTTTCGTTGGCTCGCTTAAAAACTTTAGTTCTCATGTGTTCAGATTAGGACGTGTGCGGAATGCATCATGCTGTTTGTTTTCTTCCGCCAGGTTATTAAATTACACCAATTTAGTTAAATGCATGTTTTGATGATGAAGTTAAAGCAAGTAAACTACTGATGTAAATGCTATAAAAGTTCTAAAATCTAGGCATTCAATTATATGTCATAAAATGTCTCGATTTGGCTAAATCTAAGCAGCAAAGTCCAAGACTTTATATTATGATTATACTTAGAATTCATTCACTGCTTAAACGTATAAATTAAATAATTTCTTGTAATTAAACTGATATTATTTTACACACTGTTCGTGTGTGCTACCTATTATGATTTTTAAAGTGCAACATTAGCTTAGCTTAGCAGCATGGTAAAGTTGCAATGCAATGGAAGTAGTGGCATAATTTTTCTTCTATTCTGTAATGTAAATCCAAGTATAATATATATATTTTTAAATGTAGTGTGGTGACTTAATTCTATCCATTGCTTGTTGATTATGTCATTTTCACTGGAAGACATTTTGATGAAACATTAAAATTAGTAAAACAATACAAAAATTAAAAAAACAATGCAAAATAATAAAAATAAACACAAATAAATAAATGAAATGCATACATGGATGAATCATACACAATACGATTTTTTTAAGATGGGGTGATTTATACGATTTATAAAATGGACTTTAATGTCAAACTCTTGAAATCAGTTGTGAGTGGAGTAACCTAAAAAATATGTTTCATGTGGTAATGTAAATTAACTCTGCTCATCAAAAATTATATTTAAACTGACTACATCAAGCTGACAAATTAGCAATTTTTATCCTGAATAATCATGATAAATGATCATGAATGCAATTTTAAATGTGTCGTTATTACCTCAAATAAAGATTTTTTACTTGATCTAACCCTTAAAATGACTTGGTCGGGTCAAATTAATCAAATTAAATAATATTTTTGACTTTAATAAAACCAGTTAATTTACATGTTACCACAAAAGGCACATTGTAAGATTTTTTTTATCTGCAAAAACATTTTTTCTTTTTTTCTTTTTTTTCCTTTATTTTCCAATAGCTTGAATTTTCCAATTATTTTCCAAAGTTTGAATGAATGTGCAATTGACTGTGTGAATGAATGACT
Organism: Tiaroga cobitis; assembly: GCA_030578255.1. NCBI lineage: Eukaryota > Metazoa > Chordata > Actinopteri > Cypriniformes > Leuciscidae > Tiaroga > Tiaroga cobitis. The sequence goes on from CM060597.1 coordinate 37,783,001, forward strand.
AAATGAATTATTTTCTGTTTAGCGCTGTTAGCGCAGGTTTGGGACTCTCCTTCACCATCACCAATATGCCACAACCACCTGGACGACATGACAGCAGCCAATCTGTGCTGTCCTGTTGTATAGAAAAGTACTTTTTCCCCCTGCTTTTTGCAGATTTCATGCCACATTTTTAGATAAGTAATGCTCTGGTGTAGTTAGTTTCTCACAAACTAAAGCGGGCAACCACATTGTTTTGTGACCGCTGACAGTGACAGTAAGTGGCACTTTGAAGATGACTACCTCCTGTTTAGAGGGAGCGGTTCGTGATTAATAAGAGGTGAGTTATTTGATCTGGAGTGGAGGGCACTGTGGCATCTTCACTGGAGTATGTCTATGCTTTACCCCTCTCCATTCTCACAGGAGAGGGCTGACAAGCTCCCCTAAAGGAGGGACATTTGACTCATCAACATAGTGGAACTATCCATTTCCTTCCACGCAGAGACACTTAAATCATCCCCAAACCCTCACCCCCCGAAAAAAAAAAAAAAAAAAAACACGACATCATTGCATTCGCTCTTTAATCTAGCAATTCAGATTTCTACGTAGAGCTTCTCTATCTTGTGAAATTTGATGTACTACCAGCTGCCTTTTATTCTGCATTGATTAAAACAGCAAAAGAGGAGATGAAGTGTTGTATTCATTCTCTTCAAAACATCCTCATACCTGCATCATTGTTTCCAAAGGAAGCTTTTTTCAGATGATGAAAGCCCCTTTGACTCAAAAGAAAAAAAGAGAAAAATATATAAAAAAAGCTCTCTCACTTTTGTACTTGCCAGCTGTACGTTTTAATGTGCTCCCAGAAGCATTTTCACTCCTCCCCGTTCTCTTGGCACACCATCTCCCTCTTGCCCCTTTCTCACATTCGCCTTCTATACGTCTTATCCTCCCCTCACCTACCTGTAGAAAGTTTGCGTTAGTTGCGCGGCACGGCTTCAAAGCATTGCTCTCAGCTTGCAGCTGCCAAGCTCCTCGTCCCCTGTTAGCAGGCATCCAGCTGTCAGGCGCAGAGAGGGGGAAAAGAGGGAGGAAATCTCTCACCAGCCATATGGTACCCGGCTCTGCCGCAGCCTCGCCGCTCCACGGGCAAATGGCAAACTCATAGATCTCATCAACACTCCTAATATCCAGCTTGGAGATGGAGAATATTAGCCTTTGCACCCTCCACCATTCAGGCCCGACTCGGTCGAGGAGCGGGCTCTCGGTTAACGCAAACTGCCACTTTCTCTTTGCCGGCCGGAAGGGGAGAGTACGTTTCTAGAAGGCTTGTAAGAATGGATGCTTGCCATGCACTGTGACTTGATTTTTGATAGCTCGCATCGCGGGTCTCGTGTAAAGCGCAGCTGAACGAAAATCCCCAGAACAGGTTGTGGTGTTTGAAAAATGGTGCGAAAAGCAGACACATTAAAGATTCCGCGTGACCGACCCTCGAGAGTTCGGCTTCCGCGTTCGGTCTATTAGCAGGATGCTACGTCTACTCTCCTAATCCTAACAGGCCTGAGATATCAGACTCCGCTGTCTCGCCGTAAGTGGTGCCTTATGGCAGCGCAAGCTGCGGCGAAGCACTGGAATTATGGGTACATTACTGCGTAAGGCTCAAAACACTGTCAAAAGCGGCACGGGTGAATCCCGCATCCTTATGCGTACACCGTTTCGGAGTTTAGCCCTGAGCAGAAGGTACATAGAGTAATTGGTGCTGGGAGAGAACGTGTTTTGTGAATTTCACTATTAATGGATATTAATTGATGGGAAAGGAGGGGGTATCTCTTGCAGAAGAAAAGAGAAGTGCAAGAAATGTGCACTCACAAATATTTCTTTATTTCGCTTATTTATTTTACTCCGCAAACCAACCTGAAGCGGTCGCCATTAGGAGTGAGAGCTGGGGAGATTAATATGGCGGTTGCAGCATTTTGGAGGGACGGTAACGTTAATGGTCCCACTGGGTTTTTAATGAGTGTTGTGCCCCAAACAAAATGAGCTAATTAGTGTTATCATCCATATATCAGGCCATACGCATACACACTGATCTACGCTCTAACACACACACTTATATACACACACACACATCATCATGCTGCTCCTCCATCATAGGAGAATCTGATCAGGGCTTTGTTGTGCCCTAACATTACAGGGCACTTGAGTTCATGAAATGACCCTGTCTTTTGAATCCTTCCCATTTTACACAATCACTTGTGATTGAGGTGTAGTTGACTTATTGATATAGAGTTTGGATATTATCTTTGTTTACCTGCTGTTGCCTTGACTTTTGCCACACAGAACAACTCAAACTCACATTTAATGTTTTGACACTCTGATACATACAGCTACAAACTGTAAAATTATAGCTCACACACTGGAAAATACGATCAGGTTTCCTTTCATGTCTCGCTGTGCAAACAGCCTTGACATATGATATTGTTCTTAAAGTGCCTTAAATGTCTATAGGGATCATTCCTAAACCTGTTAAAAGAGTGCAGGAGTGATGAACATAACTGTGAAGGATGGAATGAAGGGAAAGAACAAGAAAGTAAGAAATACATAAAGTAGGAAAGGAAAAAGGAATGAATGAAATAAAGAAAATTAATGAGAAATGAGAAAAATAAAGTGAGCATGGAAAGGAAAAAGTGATGAAGAAAGGAAGAAAGAACAAAAAAATAAAAAGTAAAAGAATTAGGAAGGAAGGAAGGACAAAATGAAGGGGAAAGGTGAAAGAAAGTAAGGAAGAAAAAAGAATGAATAAGGAATTACAATACAAGGAAGGAAGAAAAAGACACAAATAAATGAGAAATAAAGAGAAGGAAGGAAGGAAGGAAGGAAAGAAGGAAGGAAGGAAAATAATGAGGACAGAAGGAAAAAGAAAAGAAAAGAAAGGAGGAAGGAATAAATAAATATGATGGAAAAGAATAAATGATGATGAAAAATCAACAATGAAGGAAGGATAAAAGCAAAAGAGCAAGGAAGAAAGATGAGAAGGAAGGAAAGAAAGAAAGAAAGAAAGAAAGATAAAAATAAAGGACAGAATAAGGAAGGAAAGGAGAAAAATGAGAAAGAACAAACTAGAAAAAGAAAGAGAGTAAATAAGGAAGGAAAAGAACAGGAAAGAGAAAGAAAGAATGTTTTGAACAGCTCCGGTAGGCTGGTGTTTGTCGTGTCATTTCCTCACATTTAAGCTCTCTTACTGACCTCCGCTTTATTTCTCTGTCATTAAGCCTATTACAAAATCAATAAACAATTGTGCCTTTTTCCCCCTTTAAATCTTTTTTCTCCTCTGTATATCCTCTGCAATCGGAGAGGGGGAAACAGATATCCGAGCAGCAGTGGCGGCAGCAGGTTTGACCTGCCTTTGAAAACACACTCAATTTAGTGCACAAGCATCTTGATCTGTTGTATCCCGTGCCATTATCCAGTTATGTCCAATCCTGCAGCGCTCCAGCGGCCTGAGGTTAACCCTGAGACCCATCATAACCACATTCAGCCATGACTCTACTCTCATGGCAGCTGCATTCCAACACATCTACGATCAAACTCTTTCGTTTTCATTTCCAATCTAATGTGCATGACCAATGTTTGTTTTTAAAGGCCTGTTTGGTTTTTGGCGATTGATTGGGAATCAGTTTTTACACTCCAGCTTCTCTCCATACTCCTACTATGTAGATTAGCACCCTGAGGCAAAGTTATGGAATGATCGAGGGCTTTTTAATCGTCACATTCTCAAAATGTAATAACCCTCCCGATAAAAATCAACAAACACTGAGTTTGACAGCTGATTCATACATTGTGCATCAAAAATAAAAGCCATTTACAGATTTTAATTCCCACTGTCAGTTTAAACTAAAGTGTCAAGCACAGCGGTAGGGATGACAATGTAAACCGCTTTCATTTCTTCAGCTTAAAAGAACTTTGAAATGAAAATGCCTGTAACAAGGCTACAGTCACATTGTTTTTCTCTCTTTCGTTTTTTTATTTTTTTTTCTCTCTTCCTTTTTTTTTCTTAGGTCGCGTTCGAGTGCTGGTAATTATGGGTAATCATAAACAGCGGAGCTCCTGCTAATGAGCCTGTGTTGTATGTTGGGTTCATACAGAGCCCCCTCTTCACTGCAACCAGTGTGGGTAGAAGAAGCAGCTCTTTGTTCTGCGTGTGGTGGTCCTTTTTCTTTTTTCCCCGCCAATTTAAAACTGTGCCTTTATGTTATGTTTCAGTTTTTGTCTTTTTATTATTTGCCTCTTTTTTTACTGTATCATATGTAGCATCAGATAACAGATGTTTTGGGTCCTCGCTGGTCTTCATGTTTCCCTTAAAAGAGGAGGTCATGCACTCTTCATTTTGGTGTTTTGCGTGTCCGTCTCTAAGCATTTGCATTAGAGACTAAAGTTCAAATTTCTAATTGATCTAAGTCGCTAATGCTAATTTTGTAATCACAACATTCAAGGGGGTATCTGTTTGAAACAAACAACGGTTTGTTCGAAACGTTTTAGTCTAAAATATTTTTTATTTTTTTATTATCCTTCTTCTTGAGCAGTTTCCGGGCCCAAACTGAGATTATTACAAATAAAATCCAGCACCTCTAACCCTATTTGCATAGCCCTCGTCACCCTCTTCAGAACTCCTACTGTAAGTTTCCGAGAGAATTCTCTCGCTTCCTCACTCTTATTCTCTTTTCCTCTGTCTCTATCAGTCTCACTGCTGTTCCTGTATTTCCACTGGGAGAAACATTGACCTCATTTGTGAGGACAATAACCCCCTTGACTTTGGGGATTAAGACATGAAACCTTTGTGGATTAATTAGGTTTGGAGTTGAATTCATTTTGCTGCTCGGGAATACAACAAGAAAGAGAGAGAGAACTAGAGAGATTAAAAAAGGAAGAAGAAAATAACACTAGGCAAAGTGAAAGTTCAATTGTTCATACTACATAGGGAAATAGTTTGATTAGCCATCAGTACATGCCTATTTATTTTTTAATTTTAATTTTTTTGGTTTGACCGAATGCAGCCTGCCACGAAGGAAGGCATTTGCTCGCAGACTCCCACAGTCTCGGCAACGGCGCTTTAAGAAGTGGCAGCATCGAGCATTGTTATAGTTGTCTTGGAAACAAAGCTTGGTGTTTGTTTGTGTAAGATCTACCCCAATTGCAATTTAGATGGTTAACACCTATTGTTTTTGTTAAGAACATATGTTATTTGAGTTTAACTTTCATGTGAAAAGAGCTGTTAGCACAGTTTGTTTACAAACTAGCAAACACTCTTAATTCACGGTAGAGGAACTAAAGAACAGTGCAAAACCTTACATCTGTGATTTTCCTGCTCTCTACCAAACATAAGGGAACACATGGGCATCATGAACCTCACACTTACAAGATCATTTAGACTTCGTTTTTTCATTTACCAAGGTCACTGGATTTTTTCTTTTCATCATATTTTATTAGGGGTGTAACAATATATTGCAATACAAAAATGCAACAATATGTATCATGGATAGTGACAATATTTATTGTGTGTAGTTCATTGTGCATTGGGTTTCCAGCACCAAGTTCAAGCCTATTCGTTTACACCCACAATTTAATATCAAATTTAGCATTTTAGTCAACCGTACATTTTTGTTAACCTTTTATCACATGTCTTGGTATCGCAATAATATCGTATAATGAGTTCAGTGTCGTGATATGTATCGAATCGTGACATGAGGGTATCGTTACTCCCCTATATTTTATAAAAGGATTTGTTTTTCCTACTTTATCTTTATCATTTTCTTTCAGTTTGAAAATCTAAAAAAAACTGTAAGAATGAGAACCATTCAGTAATGATGCTATATGATTTGGCAGGGATAGTTCACTGAAAAAAGAAATATTCTGTCATCATTTACTCGTCCTTATATTTTGAAAAAAAAATCTATTTTTCAAACAATAAAAATCAATGGTGGGTTTCATTGTAAGGACAAAAACAGTTCTTCTTCTTTGTTCCACGGAAGAAAGAAAGTCATACAGGTTTGGAACGACATGAGGGTGAGTAAATGATGACAGTATTTTCATTTTTAGGTGAACTGTCCCTTTAAACAAGTTTTCTTTATGTTGTTGCATTGCTAAAGGTGCTCGTATCAGTCTGCATTTGGCTTCCATCACATGTCCCTTCATTCTCTCCAAAGCGCATAATATCCTTTTTACGATTCAGCAAACTTTTCCCGGGGGATTCTCACTCGAGACGTTACGGAAAAGATGTGATGTTGCGAACAGACTCTGGGCATTGTGACAGATTTGACATATTACAGATAACAAAATAAGAAAAACAATATCAGCTCGTGATTTAGTACCGCAGGCTTAGAGATTCATTCGACACCACGCAGGCCTCGTGCGCGAAAAGTTGCGCCTGCGTTCCCCTCAGGACACAGGTTTAGTGCTGGTTTTGTGTGCGGGGGCCTCAGCCCGCTCCCTCAGCGTGGCTAAACCGTGGCTGAGCCTCTGCGAGCCCCTCACTGGGGACGGATCGCCCAAATGCCACCTCTCCTGGCTCAGGGTGCAGGTGAGGTGTAATCTTGCCACTGAAGCACTTCCTCTGCCAGAAACAGGTATTTCCTGTAAGACATAGAGATGGGGATTCAGGAAAGAATGTCAAATCTGGTTTTCTCTGGTTTTGTCTTCGTCTCTCCCTCTCTGATCCTCACATTTCATGGGTATCGAGCGAGTTTCGAGAAGACCAGTTTAGTCTATTGTGGTGCAAAACAAGAGGAAGAGGGGATGAAGAGGAGCGACTTGAACTTTAGAAAGAGGAAAAAGTTTGGAGGACATTTCTGGATTATGTTCATGAGACACAAGCTGCTCGCAGTCTGAACATGGCACTATGTCAATGCATGTCTATTTCCATAAAGTTTATTTTTACACCCTGCAAGGCTCAGCACAGTAAGACACCAGCACCATCGACAACTAAATGGATGTAGGCAGGAATCTTAAGTCGACGCATCCTGATTCCAAATAATTCTGACAGCTAGCATTGTGAGAAACCCATTCCTCTGCGCAATAGCATTTGAAGCAATCCACTTTGCACGAGACATGATAATGAATCATCGTCGAAAGGTTGCCCAACGTTGCCTAAACGTAGCTAACGGTGTTGAAAAGTACGGCGTGCCGTTAGCACTAACAGACAGGCTTTTCTTATCTCATGCTTACTGTAGCGGTAAGTTGAACATCTGATGGCTCTCTGTGATGCAGCGTGGCGGACAGGTGAGATGCGTGAGCGAGCGACACTTTGGAGACGCGTGTTCACACCATGTCACCGTTCTCCATCTGCAAGCCTTCAGAAAAATTTCCCTTTAGTGTGTCTCTGCCAAGCTCACACACTCACAAGAGCTGCCGCACATTCTGCTTTCATTTATCAGCCACTGCTCAGTAGTATTGTGTCTCACTTACACGGCGAGACAAATATCAGTGTTAAGAATTCACTGGAGCAACATCAAAACAGCCGTTATCTAACTTTGAATATTTGTCTGCTCCGTTTCAATAGATATTTTTTAATATTTCATGTAATGGCAGTTTCAAATGAAGCAATATGGAAATATGAAATTAAATCATAATGAATCCCGTTATGCTGATGGTTGCGCAAGAGATCTAATGTTACTGTCACATCTTTATCAGCTTTATGGCCATATTCTCACTTAAACCTTCAATGTGTCTGCTTTGTGAACAGGTTCACCCTCTCGCCATGCCACATCCTCTGACTAAACCTTCAGGTCATGTTGTCTAAACTGATACCATCACCATAAGACTTAGCCCTTTAAAAGCAGGGCACTCTTGGTGGGCTTTTTGGAGGAGCTTAGCAGAAACAGACGGTCTCCCACAGCAGAGTGGGTTGAGGTCCAGGGAGCACCATGAGTTTTTTTGTGTCGTATTCCCATCTCTTTGGAAACCAGAAAGCAGTAGAGTGCCATCTTTCCCCCCTACAGAGCTTCCAGAGAATCTTGCCACAATCTTCCCCTCGAACACTTTGTTTGTCTAACCCCTTCAGTGTCCCTAACAGAAATAGCCCACAGAGTCCTCGTTCCTCCCGCCATACACACATATGTAATCTCTCTCGCTCTCAGTGCACTTTTTTTCCCCTCATGTATCTCATTCTGTTTATCTGACCCTAGTAGAACCTTTCATGAAATTATCCCCTTATGATGAGTTAAGAAAAAAAAAGGTATGCTAATGACTGCACAGCTCTTTTACAGCACTCAGACATGTTTCCCTTACACGAGTAGTGAAGACTAAAAGGTTGGATGGTTGTAACACATGGTGAGTTGTAACACTGGACATGAGCATCATACAATTTTACTTCTGGGTTTATAGTTTGGTTTGTGATCAGGTTAATGCAAGTTAAATGACTGAACTGGTATTATCTAAATCAGAAGATACACTTGTTTCATTTGATATAGTATATCATATTTTCTCCAAACGTCTTACATAAATGTAAAAAAAAACTGCTTTGCCCTTTTTACTTCTGTAGACTAAACAAAATGTATAATGTTTTACATTTGTGCATAACAGTGTTTAAGTTGACATTTGACACAACTGCACACTCAACTGTTATGTTTTTTGATAGCCTGTGTTGTATGCATTTTTCTCTAGTGTTTTACAGCTTATTTGCATTATTATTATGTATATATTTGTTGGTAAAGAGACTGTTCACAAAAAAAAAAAAATCGTCATCATTTTCTCATTTCGTTGCAAACCTGTATGACTTACTGTCTTCTGTGGAACACTCACAAAAATAAAGGTTGTTTATTGGCATCTATGATTCCGTGAATAACTTTTAATGTTGTGAAAAAAATTGCACCCACTTTTGGAACCTTTATTTTTAATAGTTAACATGAACATGAATTTTATATTTGAGTCTGATACTGTTTTGCTACTCCTGTTTTAAGGCTGCTCTTAGCTTTGCTGCACTTATTTGTGTTGTGTTGTTATGCAGGTATTATTTTCTTTTAATTCTGCTGTTCTGTAAAGCTCTTTGGTCAGCCAGAGGCTGTTGTAAAATGTGCTATATAAATAAAATGAACTTGAACTTACCAAAAAAAAAAAAAAAATTATTTTGTTTTCCACTGAATAAAAAGTCATACAGGTTTGGAACGGCATGAGAGTGAGTAAATGATTAAAAAAAAAAACCTTCATTTTTGGGTGAAATATTCCTTTAAAGCAAAAACGTGTTAAAACCATCCACAAACATAGTCCTGTAAATATCATGAAGGCTGAATGCTGTATGGGCATCATTGTTGCAATATTTGACCTGAGTTTTTCGACCACCTTTTGCAGTAGCATCACCTCTCCTGATCTCCACCCACACTGCACGTTCTCCTTTTAGGGATACATCCGGTTCTGTCATGGAATTTGTGTGCAAACACAGCCCTTCCTCACCCTCCACCCACCCCTTCCCCCTCACTTGTAAATTAAATCCACATAACAGAGATCGATGGCTGCCTCCTAATCATGTTAGACGTATTGTTTTAAAATACCAGCGCTCAGCTGGTGAATCCTGGTGCTCTTCTGTTTGTCCCTGTTTAAGAGATCAGACCTCTTTAGCTCCCATCTTCCTCTCTTACTCTCTCTCTCAACCCCTCTTTTTCTGCTCACCCCTTTCTCTCAATCTGTTTGTTTGCAAAGCCCAGGGAATTGGCCCAAATATAGGTATCACATATCTGACCATATTTCAAGCCGAAATTAAGCATGTTAAAACCCTTTTCCCTTTAAAGGTCAGACATTAGTGCTGGTAAAAATTGATCTGTGGGTTTTATGAATTTAGCCCCTGTGTTGGAGCCGCTTTTGTAATGGGAAGATTCAGTGGGGGAAGCTTAACACGGCATTGTTTTGCTTTGACAACGCAGCCACGAGAGCCTCTGCAGCTGTTCCCCCTGCTTACAATGGCAGATTAATTAACACAATCATGTGCTGCTGGCTTCAGCTCAACACGCAGGTCTGCTCTGGGACAGATAGGTAAATCCTATACATGCCTTTCCAGACAGACCATATTCTTGATGGGCTTCGCGACTAGATATATATTTGCAATGTGACTGGTCAGCCTATCGAGGCGAGAAACAGCAGAAACGAAGGACTACAAACGAGAAGGAGAGGCCTTGGCTGATTGAACCAAAGTATTGCTGGGAAGTGTTGTCTGTTTCAGAGCAGCACTTCCTCTGCACCCCTCCCCCCCACCCCCTCTTCGTCCCTCCCTCGAGCTGCCAGGGCCATTAGCCGGGTTTCCTAATTAAGATTCCGCCGGCCGATCCGTCTCTCTTTCTTAGTTAGTTCCCTGACATTTTAAACTGTCTATTATTCCACCCGGCTTTCAGGTGCAATGCTGTGTAAATGGCAAGTCAAAAAATTATGTATCTCTCATACAGTTATCCATCAAGGACTATTAGAGGGAGCGGTCTGGGCGCTTAAATCATTACCGAATGCTGTGATCTTTCCCGATTGATCTTATCGCTCACATCCACTGTCATTCCGTTACCACACTTCATCCGTCCATTTCTCCCCCCTCCCCTTCCTCCCTTTTCAGCACTCCTCTCTCTCTCTCTGCACCACGCCCGTGTTTGCTTTTCAACATGACCACAGAGTGTCGATATCTCAACCTTGCACTCACTTCTCTGTTGATATGATGATCACTTAACAGTCAAGAGCAAAGGATGATGGGAAATAAGGGCGTCATCAGAGGCAGCGACGGCAGCAGCCGAGCAATTATGTTTCCTTCAGACCAAATGCTCTGCCATTAATGAAATCCCTTATCACCCTGGAGAGGAGCAGGATGCTGGGACAGGTGCGGGAGATGCGCGTCGCTCATTTATCTTGTTTCCCGGAATGAAGGGGAGAAGCGAAATACACAGACAGGGAGGCAACAAGTGCGCGGCGAGTTCAGGCGCTGTAAATAATGTGTTTCTCAGTTACATATTTTAAACTTTGATTGGCAGCTCTGGCTAATTCTATTTTGAGGTGTATAAATATAGGGCCTCATCAGAAAAGCCTTGGCACGCAAGCTTTTAGTGTGTCTAAGATTTGTTTGTGAAGACCTGCTTGTGAATGGGTGGGAGTGAGAGAGAGAAAGAGAGAGATGAGGGGATGTCAATCGAGTGTCTGACATCCTGCAGTGCCTGTGAGCTGCGGATAGCATTTGAAGCATTTGCCCCAACAACAAGGTGTCTGCCCTTTACCAAAGCGGGGAGATCCATGTTAGTGCCTTCTGGTGCCTTTGGAAGGGGGGCTGGAGAAGGGGGGGGGTCTAATGACGTTAATGCTGTGTGAGATTCTGGCTCCTGTTAAAGGAAGCAATCTGATTGGAAACAGTTCTGGGAGTCTGGGAGGTTGGCCCTGGCTCGTTTCATTTAATGACCCATTTCCTCAGCTCGTGCCACAAGCAGTTAACAAAAGTCAAGGTGCCTAGAGGTTCCCCTGCTGGGGGAGCACGCCAGACCGCGGCAGAAGGTGCAGTGGGGGGTATTTTCAGGTCAAGAGTTTTTTTTTTTTTTTTTTTTTTGCATCGGATAGTCTTTATGCAAGGAAATGTCTTTGAGGTTTTATGTCAACCTGATGTACAATGATTTATGGAAAGGTTAACCTTGTAGTTAGCGCTTAAAACACTTTCACGCTAATAGCGGTAGCAGACCAGAGATGCCGCAGTGACTTTCGTGACCTTCTAGTGGAGTCGTTGTGGCCCCAGGAGCAAGTCCTAATGGAGCTAGTCAACTCTGAAAGCCAAACTTGAGCTCACTCACACATATCAAGCTAATGATCAATTATTAATATTCACAATCTCTAGCCCCAATATCCCCATATGGGTGTAGAAGACAAGCAATTATGTCATGCTTCTCGCTCTTCGGACCAAGCTATGTGAAGCTATTTATAAATATATAAAAGATAGATCTTATTACGCTGAGTTATTGCCCTCTTATTTCAGATGTACAGATTCAGATTAATTTGTAATTAGTCTTGAGATTTTGAGCCTCTGTAGATAAAGGATTCCAAAGTCTATGCTTCATTCCAGAAACACGGATCTTTAAAAAAAAGAAAAAAAGAAAAGCAAATGCTTGTAGCTGGACTAAAATAGCATAAGCCTAAATGATTGTGAGCTCAGACAAATACAGACACGTATGTCTGAATGCCCTGGCAACAGCGAGCTTGCCAGTAAATGAGTTTTGAAATAAACTGTTATTGTTTAGTTGTAAACATCGAATCCTTGTAATGGAATCTAGGGTCGTGCTTAAGTGACAGCGTGTTGGTGGTATTGTACAAACACAGTCTTTTAAAGATGCGAGTGTGGATCGGGAAAAAAAGGAGAAAGAAAGAAAAAAAAACTTAAGAATAGGGCAGCAAGGCACATCATGATTTAATTTTCAATATCCTGTCATAGATATTCGTCATTTTCGTCTGGCTTAGGTTCACATTAATTTGCTCCAAATGTCAGATATCTCTCCTCAGATAAAACAGACAGTGAAATAAAGACATAAGGCTCCATCTTTTCTGTGGCCTGTGCAATCGGCAGAATAGCTTTAGTCATATAAGTGGGGGAAGTCTATTAACATTTGAGTCATCAGTGGAGCAGTGTTCTGAAATGGAAAAATTGTTAGCTCCTCAATGGTGATTTTTTGCTCTCTGTCAATGACCTTCATAACAAATGAACATTTGGTCTGTGGAGGAGATAGGAGCAGGCTTTCTCACTGACATGTGTGAGGGGTGACACACTGTCAACTGGAAGGATTGGAGTTGTAGAAAGAGTCAACAGTGAAAGGATGACGAAGAGAAGAGAAAAAGAGGAGCAAAATGAAATAAGGCGTAAATAAAAATAAGCCATACATAATGTGTGGATTGTATGGATGCTTGTCGGTCATGTTAACATAGTATGTTAAAGTCTTAGTTTAATCTGTGAATGTTTCAAAGTTGAAAGTATTTTAAAAATATTATTTTATACATAATCATTTTGTGAAATCACAGCATGTGACATTTTATAACTTCAATTCAACTTATCTTGTCATATAAATGTCAGCTTATTGTTTAAAGAGACTTCTTGACCTTGATACACAGCTACGAGGGTCTGCATGAGTCCACTTTGATTTAATTCTCTTCTTCTTTTTTTTGTGAATATGTCTTGGTTTGACTGACAAAATGTATTATTTATCTTTTTCAAAATACATTTAAATATTGGCAGTAAAAAAGCCCCCCCCCCCCCCCCCCCCCCCCCCCCCTTCTCGCAGCGTTCGACGCAGCGTCTCGTTTCTTTATTATGATATCAGGACAGTTGAATAAACCTGACATTTTGAATTTATGCCCCCCGACCCCCCCCCCCCCCCCACACTAAATTGAGCTTGAACTCAGAAATTATAAAAATGCCTATTATAGATGTTAATTCAAGTGATGAAAAAAAAAATCACGTCATTGACCCCGTTAATATCAGTTTTGCTACACAGACTCTGTGTTCCAACATCTCTCATCCTGCCTGGATGTTTGTAGATATTTTTTTCTTCTAAAATTACTCTTTCAGACTTCATTCAGACATCTCACTCAGATTAATGTGGGTTAAATAAAAGATATCCAATGCTATTTTTGATGGATGATGTAACCTTGAGGGGGAGGGACAGTTTTAAAGCTTCTCTGCCCAGCTCTCAGCATCTTGAAATGTATTCTGATGGAGTTGCTCAGTCATGAGACTCTCCTGTGTTTAGGGCGGCATGATAAATCTTTTTATTTCATTTTCCAAGACACTGGACAAGTGCATATAAGAGTAAAAGCGGGGATGTCCTTGACCGCGCAATTTATAGTCCATGTGGCTGAGGCGAAAAAGCCACGTTTTACAGTTCCTGTCAAGATGCAGGTTTTTGGTTAAAGTGATACGTGAAGATGGGAAGAACTGTTAATATTGTCCTGCGTGTAATTCATCATCTTCACATTATAGTGTCAGTCTTTGTGGATGTCTCGTTTGGTAATGTTGTTATTGATCAGACCATCCATATGGTAATTTCCCTAATATCGTCAAGTACATCAGTATTGTTTTAATTCTCATTAATGAAAGCGATAGAGGAATGGCTTTTCAAAGCGCATGGCTTTAGAGGGATGCTAATGGATTTAGAAGGTGCTGTAAAGGGATGTGTAAGTCAGCTTTATGATTGCCTGGTGTACTTGTTGTTGATTTGGTCGGGTGGAAAAATGAATAGGAAATCAATGTCAGGCGAGGAAGGTTTTTTTCTACCCTGAAAGACTTTTAAAGGTACAGTGCCGTGCTTAAGTAATGCACGAAAGGCTGATTAGCTCCACAACAGTCTCCTTCTTTCTTTCTTTCTTTCTTTCTTTCTTGTTAAAAGTTGATTAAAAGCATATATATATAGATATCACCAAAATAGTAACTTGTTATTAAGGGGATAGTTAAAAATTCTGTCATTACTCTCTCTTTAAAAAGTCAGTGGGGTCCAAACACATTGGACTTTTTTTTTTTTTTTTATATCATCTTTTAACATAAGAGTGAGTAAATGATGACAGTGTTTACATTTTTGGATCAACTGTCCCTTTAAAAAAATAACATATAATTTCTGCATCGTACTGTCCTCATTCTCACAGTTAAACACAGGAGCCCTGAACAGACAGCATCCACCCAGGCTTCACTAATGATAAAGCTGCCCATTTTACAAAAAAAGAAAAAAAGAAAAAAAGTGGGCGTCCAATGAATATTTACCATGGTTAAGAGCAGCCAGCCTTACTGAAGTGGGGCTTGTAATAAGATGCCCACCCTCAGGGCTCTCGCAAGCTCACTAAGGCTTCATATGATGGCAGAACGTCTCCTCTCATGCGTCAGGCCAGCAGTGGTCACGGCAGTCCCTCTCCTATCCCCTGCATGCTGTGATCACCTTGCAGAATAATAAAGTTAGTGAGACCTCACTGCCTCCTCATCAGCACGGGTTTCACTTTCTTTTCAGTGCGTATTTATTAATTTATTTATCTTAATTTTCTTTTCTTTCGTTCTTTTTTCCCCCCTCGT
The DNA here is from genome assembly GCA_030578255.1 of Tiaroga cobitis. Classification (NCBI taxonomy): domain Eukaryota; kingdom Metazoa; phylum Chordata; class Actinopteri; order Cypriniformes; family Leuciscidae; genus Tiaroga; species Tiaroga cobitis. Next base: position 37,798,020 of record CM060597.1, read on the forward strand.
TTTTTTAATTTGCTGCTCTTTGAAGCCTGAAAGCAACTCGAGAGGAGCAAACAAAGATGGGTGAGTGCCAGGCGGAAACTTATGGCACCATTCCTGTTCCCTCAGCTCGACAGAGGCATAGCCTTTAAAGAGGGAGAGGCGCACCTTCTGTCACTGATGGTGGGAGGGAAGGAGAGATAGACAGAGAGAGAGAGGGAGGGAGAGGGTTTCTTCAGTCAAGAGTGCTGTCAATGTGGCTCATTGGCACAATTCTGCCACTTTCACCTCCATGACCTCCTGAGACTCTATCGTGTTGTTATATTGGTGCAGGATGCTCTGTGTTTGTGAAGGGCACGTCTTGAGGAACCCGAGATGCGTTCATCAGATTTCAGTTGTGAAGGAGCCGTGCGTGACTTGGCCGAGATCCAAGATTCATGTCGAATTTCTCTTGCTTTATGTCGCCCATTAAACTATTGAACTATTGATGTTATTGGTGGAGAGGATTTAGTCAAGCGTGTTAAGTCGAGGAAGATTTCTAACTTCTTACAGTCGGAGGGAGAATACTTAAAGCTTAATTTCACCTGACCCTTCCGCCAGCAGGCATAACAAATGTGCTCTAAAAAGAGAGAAAGAGAGGGAGAGATAGAGAGAGAGAAATGCGGCATTCTGTTCACAAAGCAGAAAAAGGACAATCTTTCCTCCGCCTCTTGTAATCCTACTTTCACTCAGGCTGCCGCTAATAAATATAAATGTTTGTGATTAGCATCACGGCGGCACAGGTGCATGTTTGTTGCGAGGAGAGGCATGTTCATTAATTTTCAGCGATGAAAAGTGCACTGCGCCATAAACACAGAGTCCAAAAACGCATGGGCTGATAAATGAACGCACAGATTGTTAATGTACCATTGTATGGCTGAGCCTCCACAAGCATAAAAAAAAACACAGGGCCCTCTTGCCAAATCAGTGCTAGCTGGAGGTAATGTGCTAGCGGCCCCCTTTTTCATGGGCCAGATTACAGAGAATGAAGCTTTAAAACTGTTTTGTGTGACTGAGTGTGTGTGATTATACTTACACATAGGATATAAGGACTATAGAGACAACATAGCCTCCCCCCACATTTGCCTTCCCATCTGATCTTTTGCCACCATGTGGGCAGTAATTATTATTATAATTTTTGTTGTTGTTGTTGTTTTTTTTAACTGAACTTTACTGTGGAGTTTAGCTCTTGACTGTGTGGATGGATGATTAGAATGATAACCTGTTCTCTGGTTTGGCATTTCTTAAACAAACACCTAAATGTAATGGGAAAATGTACTTTTATATGTATATTTATATATATAAAGAGAATTACAAGAAGTTTAACATCATTTATGGAGTACATGAAAACAGCAAGGCTGTTCACGTTTAACTACAACTGTAAAAAAAAAAAAAAAAAAAACGACAGCGCTCGGACTGAGAAAATGCTGCTTTTCTTCAGACCAAGAAAAAACAGAATCTGTTGAAAATGGGTTGTTTTTCAGTCACAGCAAAAATGTTTTATTAGGGGACCGCTGAACACCTGCCTTAAAATGTCGTTTCAACATCTCCCGAATGCCATTTTGCTTAATTGACTTGGAAATGGCCCAAATGTATTGCTGAATGCAGTCTAATTAATATTAATAATAAATGCCATTATTAACATCAAAGAACATCTGGTGCCCCTGTTTACCCACATGCCTTATATGTAGCACATTTTGCGGCTGTTTCATCTCACAAACAGAAAGGGGGTAAACACTTTTTGAATTTAGTGTTTATTTATTTATTTATTTAAATTCTAGTTTGCCTCCGTGAATTTATTACCTCATTGACACGCAGGTCAGCGTGTACCGCCTGCAAGCGAGAGGGCTTGCTCTCATATCCAGTGAATCTTACAAACGTTTGGACAGTTTTTTCCCCTCCCTTCCCCATGAGCAGGACTTGGTTGCGGTGGTACCATGGAGGGTTCGGGGTCCCTGGTGTACTTCTTAAAATAAATAAATAAATAAATAAGTGCTTGTGCGAGCATCTGTGCCAAGGGGCTGCATTAGGAGTTTTGGCCACCATAAATCAGTAGGCTAAATAACTTTAATCTAAAATTTCATTAAGTAGTCCTTGTCAGGTAGTAAAAGGAGGGGATAATGCAGTGGTGTTTAATGATAATTGGTGTTTGGTTAATAAATTCTGCGAGTTCCGATTACTTTCTAGCAGTCGGCGGAATGCTAGCCTCAGCAGTGTAACTAAACCTCAAATTGATTAACTCGCCTGAACCAGACTGTTCACAAAGATGGCACCGGTCCAAATCAAAAAAGAGAGAGTGCAGTGTGCGCATCAGCCGGATGGTGTTGTGTTGCTCCAGCGTAAGGAAATCAGCTCCCCCCGGGCGCATTTTTAAAAGCCTAATGCCTTTCAAATGATGTCATCACATTTTACCTTCTCTCTCTCTCTCTCTCTCTCTCTCTCTCTCTCTCTCTCTCTCTCTCTCTCTCTCTTTGCTTTTTACTATCTGAATCCAAATGTTTTTCTCACATTTTCCTCGGGAGCTACAGAGGAAGGAAGGTCAATGACTGACTGGGGCACGTGACACATTATTCTAATGGATAGGGGAGACATCTTGTGTTTATATGATTGTATCTTTTCTTTTCTTTTTCCTTTGAATGTGATATGCAAGTAATCAGAACCACAGACTGATTTAGAGTGGAAGTGTGATTGTGAGAGATCCATTAAAGGTGTGTGTGGGTGTGGGGGGGGGGGGGGACCCTTGTCATAGTGGGCCTTTGTTATTGTTTGTTTTTTATTAGTAGGATCAGGGTGTGGTCCATCTGGAGAGATTTGAGATGTTATACACACACACACACACACACACACATACGAGACACATGAGCATACAAAGCTTTTATAGGTAACTCTGTTCTTTATTATCTGTCTCTCTCTCTTTTCACACACGTACACACACACACACACACACACACGCACACAACATTTCATGTCACTGAGACAAACATATTTACCAGCTTACAACAACTCACCAGCTTCCATAAACGTGTGTGTATGTCAAAGAGACAGAGCAGACAGCAGGGTGAGCGACACACCTCCTCCCAGATGGCTTTTCCCAGTGGCCTCCTGTCCGATTCCAGTCTATTGTTCTGGCATGTTCCAGAACGCTGGTCTGGTAAAACCCCCTGAACACCTCGCTTACATGTACAGTATGTACCGTTTACTGCCTCGTTTTGGTGCAAGAAACTCAATGGACAATGAGATATGGATATTGATATGTTGTGTCAAGAGCTTGGAGATGCTTTTTATTATTGGTTACGGCAGCAAAAAGCTCATAAGCGAATCCAGTGGTCGATGAAATATTTATGGAGATGGAGATGATTGATACTAGCGTAGTCTCAATAAGCAAGTTGATCATAAATTACAGATGTAACTTCATTATCCCCATGTCTAATTATTCAGACTGTAAACATCTATAAAGGAATGCATTCCATAATATTTTGCCTAGGCCCTGGACTAAAGAGTTATTGTTTTCAGGCTTAACTGGATAATATATGAAGGCCGTGGCTCGCTTGTGACAACCGTTTTAAAGCTGTGTCTCTTACAGATTTTTCTTTTGCATAAAAAAGGGCTGAGAAATGGAAAATCAATATGCAGAAAATAGTTATAGGTGGTGGGTTATCGAGAATCTCTCTGTTCCAGACACCCTGGGCCGAGAGATGATGCGTAATATATGGGGTGACCTTCAAATGTCATAAATGTGTTGTGCAATAAACTGTCAATATTTGTGGTTATTTGGTGCAGGATGACTTTTACAGTAATTGGAACAGCCGTATTAAAAGCTGGGGAGCAGTCACCTGATTAAAGACTGCCCTGCTGCTGTGTGTGTGTGTGTGTGTGTGTGTGTGTGTGTGTGTGTGTGTGTGTGTGTGTGTGTGTGTGTGTGTGTGTGTGTGTGTGTGCGTGTGTGTGTGTGCGTGTGTGTGTGTGTGCGTGTGTGTGTGTGCGTGTGTGTGTGCATCTGTGTCTGTGTGTGAAAAGAGAGAGAGACAGATAATAAAGAACAGAGTTACCTGTAAAAGCTTTGTATGCTCATGTGTCTGTCTGTCTGATGTTACATTATGTAGGTAAGAATGAGAGCGACGTGACTGATTGTTTACGTTAGAATCTGGATCTAAAGGAACACTTAATATTGTGTGAGTAATGATTTGCACTCAAATACCACATTTATACTTGCATGTACAATACATGGTGTCTATGAGTGTGTGTGTGTGGTTGTGGGGCAATAACATCCTATCTATTCGCTAAAAGCCTGTAAAATTTGCTAATAGGAGTAATATTTGTAAGAGTCTGGGTACCAGGCTAAAGTGGGTCAGAGTCGGTGTTTGTGTTTATTTCATTGTGAGTATATGTTTGGGTCAGAAAATGGGGGCACGCATCACAATGTAACACGTGTAGGCAAAACGGAGGCAGCAAATTACAGGAATGTGATCAGTCACAAGAGAGAAGGAGATGCTGACTTCACTCTTTCTTTTTAACTTCTCAAATCTCATTTGATTCTTAAAAGAGGGTAGAGAAATGAGGAGAAGAAAGCACAGAAAGAAAGAAAGATTACGCTTACAAAAGCTTTTGATTGAGGCAAATGGTTGCTAAAGTGGGTTGCGCCATTCAGACAACGTCTCTCCCTACACACACATCATATCATGTGTAGGCGCAGAAATAAGAAAGCATTTACAAACCTTTTTGTTGTTTTTTTGCACTGTGGCTGGTCACACGCTCACAGACCTTCTTGAGCTAAAGTAAAGGCTCAGAGCCAAATGCCTTTACAGGGTTAATTGTGTTTTAGGGTCAGAATGTGTGCATATGGGTTACCCCCATTATCATTAAATTGATTGATTATTTTGAGTTTTTGTATTTTTTTTTTTTTTTTTTGATTGATTAATTTGGGGGGTTACAGAGTAAATAATAAATAAATAATAAAATAAATACAATAAAAAAAGTAAAAATAAATGTGCATGGTGGGAAAATGTCTAGTAGGCAACTGTAACTTCTCAAAGGACCTGACCTGGTCTTGTCTCACATTAACTTAACTAAAGTGTCAAATGCTTCACACAATATGAGATCCCCCTGTAACTCACCATGGTGTAACACTGCTGACATCTCACATATAAGCATAGTGACTAATTATCTCCAAGTGTGGACTTGTTGACACTCTTAGACATTATTGGTGTGACAATTGCTCAATCAGAGAGGCCCTTCGTTATCACTGTTTCCCATCAAGCTCCCCGCCGACGTCACCTGTCAAAACCAGGGCGCCACGGTGAAACGAAGACCCTGTTGCTGACATGGCTGTTTCCTCTTTTTTTCCCCTTTGTATTGTTCATTTCAACACAATCTGCCATATGCTTCCCACTACAGATGATGAGAGGTTGGATAAAACGTTGGGACGTGAGTGTACTTGGGTGGGGGTCGGGGTGATATCTCTAAAGAAAAGCTTCTGAACTGTCAGCATTCTGTCAGGTTGTGGAGGGTGGGGAGGGGGGGAGGGGAGGGGGAGGGGGGGGGAGGTGCATATGAACTCATTGATGTGTTTGGCTTTGTGTGGCGTTAGCAGATTTGGGTGGCAAAACCTGAAAAGATGAAGAACAACAGAAGAAACAAGACGGGAAAAACCTCTCTGGCATGTTGCTGGTTTGAAGTGAAACAGAACAGTCGTTGACTTCTGTCTTCCTCTGTTTATCTGTTTCTTAGATGTCGGGGAGGAGATGGCGAAACCTGTGAGTGCTGTCCAGCCCCCCACTACCCAGCACCGGGACAGGAGTGTGGGTTCAAGCATAAAGGACTGCCCCTACTGTGGAAAAACTTTCCGCACCTCCCACCATCTGAAGGTCCACCTAAGAATACACACAGGTGAGCGAGAAGTCCAAAGTCCATGAAACAAATTTACTGCAATTTTGACTTTTACATTCATTTCACATCTATATAGTGACATACATGTAAACCTAATCGCAGTTTTTCCTGGGGTAAAATAATGTACATTTTACACAGCCCATTTAGTGGAATTTAAAACCTGAGCCCATAAATGAACTTCAGGTATGTGAGGGAGGACGCCCCAGCCCAGCAGAGTAATGATGTGAGCAGTGCTGGTCCAGTGGCTGTCAGGAGACCCTGCTGCTGTTCCACCCAAGAGCAAGGCTGAGGCTCACTAGCAGGCACAGCCGCCCTAGTTAACATGCGGGATAACCAGGATAAGCACTCAGAGGTCACCTTAGATTCAGCACACTGCTGTCTCTGTTTATGTATACGAGAGTAAAAAAATGACACCCCTTCAATATGTAAGTAATAAATAAAAATAAAAATAATAATAATAATTACAAGAGACAATAATAATAACAATAATACACTTTTTTAAAAAGGTTTACACTTAATACTTTTAAAACACATATTATAAATATTATTATTGCGTATTTTTTTCTAATTTCTTATTTTTTTCCTTCTCTGTTCATTTAAATTGTAAATGTTAATACAGTATCTTTCAAAACTTTGGAAACTTTACACGTTTTTTTTAATGTTTTTGAAAGAAGTCTCTAATTCTCACCAAGGCTGCATTTATTTAATCTAAAATACAGTAAAAACAGTAATATTGCAAAATATTAATACAGATTAAAATAACTGTTTTTTTTTTTAATATATTTTAAAATTTCATTCATTTTAAGCATCACAATGTAATTTTCAGCATCATAACTCCAGTCTTCCGTGTCACGTGATCCTTCAGAAATCATTCTAATATTGATCTGATCGGTGCCATCACTCTTCATTTTTAAGTCAAAGCTTAAAATATATTTTCTTAATGTTTTTTTATGAATTACTTAGTTTTGTGTTTGTTATTTTATATATTGTAATCTTTTGTGTTTTTATTTGAGTATAATGATCTGTACAGCACTTTGGTCAACCCTGCGTTGTTTTTAAATAAATAATGAAATGAATGCTAATTTAATGCTCAGGTAACATTTCTTATTGTTATTATCAATGTTGAAAACAGTTGTGCTGCTTAACATTTTTGTGGAAATGGTATAGTATCAACTTTTTAGATTTTTCAGGATGAATAGAAAGTTCATTGAACATCATTTATTTGCATTCATTAAATGTATTTATTACATGTATTAAAGCATTTATTAAATTGAAATTGTTTGTAACATTATAAATGTCTTACACACAAAAAAATAGGTTAAGCAGCAAGATTGATAATAATAAATAAATTTTGCTATCACAGGAATAAATTACATTAAATTTTTACATGTATTCAAATAGAAAACAATTATTTTAAAATGTAATAATATTTCACAATATTACTGTTTTTACTGTATTTTGGATTAACTAAATGCAGCATTGGTAAGCATGAGAGACTTCTTTCAAAAACATAAGAAATTGTAACGTTTCCAAACTTTTGACATATCCCGCTTCTTTCCTTAACTGTAAACTGAAATCACTCGCAGCTCAGGGAATCGATGGTTGCTATTTTTTTCTTATGTGCATGCAAGGACGAGCCGAGACCACCCAGATAGTATTTGTCCCACTTAATAAGAAACACATAGCTGCGGTATTCTGGAGCATTAAGGTTGATTATAAGGCATGCTTAACAATGGAGCTGATGTGTAACTCTCTTAGCCAGCGGTATTTCCATCTTCTGTTATAACAGAAGCTCAGGAAATAGTATTCATTTTCAATACAGTACTCATATGAAGTCTGCAGGTCGCTGTCATCTGCATATGTTATTATCTAATATGGACTGTGAGGCAGTTGGAAAGAGTGATTTCCCTTGAAATGACTCGACAGAAAGAAATCGTTTAACCGTTACGCAGCAAATGGCTAGATAATGCTGCACATACAAGAGTGTCAAACATACATGTAATGACAGGCAGTCACAGTAAAGTGTTTAAATTTTCTTTAAACAGAGGGGTTAAGGCTTTGGACAGGCCGGTTATGTCCTCCTAGCAGGAGAGATGCGGATGGAGTGGGGAAATATGTTTCTGGCTGAGGGAGGTTGAGTTATGCCTGCTCAGAGCAGGGGGTAAGGGTCCCCAGTAGGGCTGTATTTCAGCCGAGAGGAAACAGAGGCCCTCGTCCCAAGCCTCCGTTAACTCACTCACTCCGCTCGCCGGGATGGCCCACGTGTGTGCGGTGTGGCCAGAGCGCGTTTACACACGGACGCTTCACTCTCTGTCGATGCAGCAATTTACACGAGCCTTGATGTACTTGCAAGATGTGTGACTCTTTGCTGATCGGTTATAGGTTTGTTATAAAGATTTCTGGCTGACAGACGTCTGAGATACGGCGCAGGTCTCGGGTTGCTCTGCTCGAATAATTTACAGGAACAACAGGCCCTTCCAATCAGGCTGAAGCTACGGCATTGACATTAAACAAATATCCTGCCTTGATTTAAAGCAATCAGACATGCGGATGACACAAAGCGGGCCTGAATCCCGATTCCGTTATCCCATCACAATAGCGTTGCTTACCGAGGAGGTCAGGGCATTGTGCGACACAATGTTAGATTAATGACTCTCTAACGTCGGCTTGAAAGGAATGAAGTGAATTTAAATTTCTCCAAAAGTTAAAGAGCTAATGTTACAGTATTAATTTCCTCTCCAACAGTGAGCGGGAAAATATCCATTAGTGAAATTAAGCACAGTTTTCTAGGTAGCTAACATTGTGCAGTGTATAGTGTGGGGCCACAGCTAATGAACACTGCAGTGGGTGATATTTCATTATACAAATTAATGCTCACATTTTAATGGGAAAGTCACATAATGAATCTAGGCTTCAGTGACAGCAATTAGAGACACAGATTGTCCCCTTCTGGACAAGGCAGTATTTAGCAGTAAGCAGCTGTAGATAAAAAATAAAAAGGTCCTTGCTCCTGACAATGGCTACGCATAACTTGAGGCTATAGGAGAACCAACATGCAAGACGAAATCACCTTTGTTTGAAGAGAGACAGAGGACAGACAGGCATCGCCCGTGCGAGTTCACCTTGGTGATTGGGGGCCATTATGCATCTTGAGCAAGACTTGGATTGAACCGAGGAGTGTTGGCTCACACGGCTGGATGGAGGTTTATGGTTGTATCTAACAACATTTTAAAGGTTTCCTTTGAAGAGGGAGAGAGAGCGATTAAACTCAGGTCTGTGGTCAGTTGCTACTGTTCCAAACCATAAGCATTGTAAATTACAAAGGTCACTCATCAGACTCCCTGTAGGAAATCTGATGGTTGTACCACCGAGTGTTTGCCTGGTGCATGGCTTTGCGGTTTCATTACGTTCTTTTTTTTATTTTTGTTTTTGTTCTCTCTGGTAATGCTTATTTGCTTACTACATGGCGAATTAGATCTCTAAAATGTCTTTATGAAGAATGGAAGGATTGAAGTAATGGTCCATACAGTAAGGGGTAATTTAAAATGTAAATAGAAGTTGTGGGTGCTACGTGGAGGGCTTGAGAACTCGAACACCTTGACATTTTTGTTTCTACATTTGGCATAGATAAAGAATTGCCTAAGGAAGAAAAAAAAACATCTATTTTTCCAGTGCAGTCAATCTCTCTCTCTCTCTTTCTATCCCCCTGTGGAATGCAGGCTGTCTTTTACCATTCTGTAAAGCCATATGGAAATTCATCTTAAAGTATGTCATATCTATTAACTATTTTAATTGCCCTTCTGTAAAGGCTGTGGGTGTTTATTCTGAACTGTTACTATGGAGTCATGACAAATCACACAAATCCATATGAAATCAGTTTGCGCTGGACTTCTGAAAGTGTTGAGACCGAACGCTCTCTGTTAGAAGTGAACTTGCGAAATGATAATGGATATGTACAGCTCACAGTGAGAGGTCTCTGTAATTTATATAAAGCCTGTCACACTATACCAGATGGCAATTTGATATGTATTTTTTCCTCTCTATTTTTATTAACACAGTCCATCAGCCATAAGAGTGAGCTTTGGAAACTTTTTGAGAGAGTTTTGCACTCTCTCATTTCAAAAGATGAAAACTAATAATCTCTTTACCTCTCTGCCTTGGCGATCCATTTTGTTTCCCTGAGGTTGTGTTGTTTGTGTGGATATCAATTAAAAGTGGATTAACGGGTACATAATGACCTTTAGCAGTAAATTGTGTGTAATGTTGCAAGGCAGGATACAGTATATTCCCCAGATGTCACACATGCCCCTGACGTATGATGGAGCAGATGTCTTACTGAGCCCAAATGGTGCACAAAGAACATGCCACACGCACAGAGACTTACACAGGCACTTGAACACACACTCACATAAACATACAACCAGCGATAGTGTTCACGTTTCAAAAAAAAATCTACGCATAATAGGCCTATCTCGATTGGTCTGAATTATAGTTTTAGCATTTCATAATTTATTAGCATAATATTTGTCCTAATATGTTTTTTTTATTAAAATAAATGTAGATGTTATCAGTATTTTCATGAGCAGACGCCCAAGATGGGGTGGAGAAAAGCAGATCACTCTAATTGTACTCTAATTTTGGGTACAGAATATCATTCCTTCCAGTTAAAGGAACTGAAAATGATCATTTGCATCAAGGACGTTTCCTTATTGAATCACACCAAGCCTCTGTTATCCTGCTCAGAGGATAAGCACTTATTGGGTTAAAAGCTCATCTTGTATGATGCCTTTTGAATATGCGCTTCAAACACTCTTGTCTAAAAGAACAAAAGACAGCCCTCTACCCCTTTCTTTTTTTTCTCCCCCCTGCCCTTCACTATATGTCCCTCTGTATATTTGTTCCTTATCAATATAGTATTGAGTTTTTGTTTGCAATGCTTTATTTAGGAAGCTGTGCAGTGGGTCTGCAGATCTTCCATTCTTTTTCTGGAATGGCGCCCTCCAAATAATGATAAATTACTTGAGCACTATGCCATTTGCTAATTATATCCATGATTTACTACAGAGCCAGACTTAAATCATTCAATTCAGTCTTGCGTAACAATGCAAAAATTTTTTCTGGGTTAAAAAATGTTTTCCATGTGTATAATCTAAGCGTTTATAGCCACACACACACACACACATTGACAAACATGCTTTTATTTTCATTTTCCTATATCTCTAGAAACTCCCTCCCTCACTTTCTTTTTTTCCACCTCGCACATCACTTCATTCCTGAAACATTACAGGGTCTCAAAAATCAAACCTTGCATTTAGTTTATTGCTTATTGATCTTATAAATCTAGCTTTCATTCCAAGTCTATTCTAATTGTTGTCAGAAAGTATTTTATATCGATATTGATTGGATCATGCAAATGCAATTTAAACTCTTTCTCTTGTTAAATGCTGCTCCCTTTTCGCTTTTAACAAGAATTCTTGTACATTTGCATGTATTTCTAAACTGACTTTTACAGTACATTTCATTCTGGTTAGCATTTTGTAATCCACAGTGTGAGGCTTCCTTATGAGGAATGCTCATGTGCACCACATATGGTGTGTTTATATCATTTAGACTATCTTCACCCTCAAATGAGGGCCTTTTATATGGTGCATTTGGACTGAGGGGTCACAGTTGTCCTCCTGGGCGGAATGAAAAGCTTCTGTGGAGCTTGATTTATCCTCACAATGATAAACTGCAAAAAGAGAATGTCCACAGAAAAGCTCAACCACCAAGGTAGAGACTTGACAGCAGACAAGGCCAGAAGAGAGACAGACAGTGAGAGAGCGAGAGAGACAGCAGCAACCAGCAGCACCACAAGCCTGCAGTTCCCCATGTGAACAGAGATAACATCCAGACAGTTTTGTTGTCAGTTGAAAATATGATCTCTGTAGTGGACTGAAGGCACCATATGGTGATATGTTTTTTATAGCGCTAACGTGAGTGATGGCTCACTCCTAGGAGCTGGATTGAGCTGGATCGACCCGTATTGAAACTCCTCCCTCCTCTCAAAAAGGCTGATGGACTGTTTACTAAGTGATAAATGTGGCCGAACACTGCAGAATGTGAGATTTAGAGAGGCTTGACGTAATCCCTGACATGATTCCTGTCAAATATTTACATGTTGTTTTTCATTTTGCTCTTCCTCTGACAGGTGGAACAAGCCCAGGGTTCCTGCTGAGCTTGTTGGCACCTATATTATTGTTGCTGTACTGACATCAGCTCCTGTCTGTCTTTGTTTCTTTCTATCACTCTCACTGTAGGTGAAAAGCCCTACAGGTGCCCTCATTGTGACTATGCAGGCACTCAGTCAGCTTCTCTTAAGTACCACCTGGAGCGCCATCACCGTGAGCGGCAGAATGGAAGCGGCACCTCAGCCAACCACCCTCCAACATCTGAACACAAGGATGACCATGGCAAGAACAGCAGCGGCAGTGGGGTCTTTGCTCGTCCTGATGTCCTTCGCGGTGTGTTCAAAGGCATGATGCCCTCTGGTCTTGACTTCAGAGGGGGTCAAATGCTCCCACACCAGTGGGCTCCACCAGGAATGCTCTCACCCAGAGACAGAGACCGTGAAAGGGAACGCGATCGCCACGGACCGGGGCCTGAGCCCACCACAGATAACATAAAGAGTCCTGAGGGACCAGCCTCTGCAGGGGACAGTCCTGCCAGCTTCTCCGACCTGGGCCGGGCCTACCAGAGTATGGTGGGAAATGGAGTCAACTTCCAGGGCTCCCTGCAGGCTTTCATGGACAGCTTTGTCCTCAACTCCATGAAGAAGGAGAAAGAGATGAGAGAGAGTCAGATGCATGGCCAGCACTTTAGCCAGGAGAGCGCAGAGGTCAAGAACAAAAGAGCTAGTGAGGCCAACCAGGAAGAGAATCCCACCAATGATGTCAAACCAGCTGAGGGTGGCCGCTCCCAGTATGAGCCTCTTGATTTGTCCGTTAGACCTGAAGCAGGGTCCCTCCCTGGAGCCTCCATCACCATCCAGGACAATGTCGCCTGGCATGGCTGCCTCTTCTGCTCCTTCACAACTGCCTCTGTGGAGCTGATGGCCCTCCACCTCCAAGCCAACCACCTAGGTAAAGGCAAATGTGGCCCAGGCAAAGATACTAAGGAGCATCTACTGGGAGAGGCTTCCCATGCTGGCAAATCTACTGGCTTGGCTCCTGTACCACCAGGCCTTCATCACCATGAGGGAGCCCTGTCCAGGGACAGAGAGACTGAGTCTGGGGATCTGAAGGGACAAGCAGGCTGGTCCAACCATCTGGAGCAGCCCCCGCATGGAGCCTCTATTGGAGCATTCTCCAGTGACTTCTACAAGCCCTTTGGTCATGTGTATGATGGCTCTGCTAGAGGGCCTGTTGGATTCCTGGACCAGCAGCAAATTCAGCTGAATGATATGGGTGGTCAAGGCCCTCTGGACGACCTATCCGACAAGGCATCTTGCAGCGAGATAGAGGCTTCCGAGGAACATGGTGGCCAGTCTGAAGAAGATGAAGTGAGTCATGATAAATCGTTGCCCAACCACACTGCTACAGAGAGGCATATGCGTTCAGATGACGAAGAGGAGCCTGGAGAAGAAGAGGAGATGGAGATGGGTGATGCTGAGGAGGAGGATCGTGGATCCATGCAAATGCTTCCTGAATCTCCATTGTCAGGGAAGGACATCCAAAGATGCAAGCTAAATATGGGCCCCCAAAGCTCTGGGCTCTCTCCTCCTCAGCCTTCCACCCCTGAGAGGCAGTGGCAGCAACAGCAGGCAAGCCTTGGTCTTCTCTCCTCGAGCGCTGGTCCTCCTGGCCTGGTAAAGCCTGATCAGGCCCACTTGGAGCATCAGATGAACATGCTATCTGTCCTGCGAGCCTACAGTTCAGAGAACCTTGCAGCCTTCAACGGAGGCCTTGGCGGTGGCTCCAATGGAGGAGGCAGTGGCACCAGCAGCATGAAAAGAAATGACCCCTCTGGTGAGTATGACAACATTAACCTCTTTTTTTTTTGTCATAAATCAAAGAACAATGACTTTCACAATGACTCACTGTTATACAGTACATACACACTCTTTGGCAAGTAAACACATGATATGCACTACATTATGAGCAGCACATCATCACTATAGAATATACTATTTCTTATTTGTGAACCAATTACAAATTGAGACAGTTGTTCAATGTTTCCCTCATTGGTCAGAAACGCATCAATACAGAAACTCTCTAAAAGAGCAATATTTGCTTTTGAGTGATTTCAACCTTATTTCGGGCAAGTTTAGAGACCATCAGGATGACAAAGTAACATATTAATCTTTATTATATTGTCATTTTACAAGAGCTCCAGTCCCACCCTCTCTCCTTCCCTCCTCTTTCTGGGAATAAGGGTGTCTGCTTTGAAGCAGACCAGGAGCTGATGGTCCCTGTGTAATCTCTAGCACACAGAACTTAACTATCTTAGCTTTCATAAAGGCCTCTCCCAAAAGCCCATTACTTTATAGCAGCCCGGGATCTATGGCCTTGTGAAAAATGATCTGTCAGCTTTCATGATTCTGCTAAGGTTACTGGTGCTCCTTGAGACTACTGTGGTTCACACTGCCCTTTCTGTAAATTTGGTGATAAAAAGAAAAAGAGAGTAACCATGAATGAAAAAAGAGAACAAATCTCCAAGAATTGAATTTGTAGTTTGGTTTGGGCAGCTGTAGTAGAAAGTAAGTGTGTGCCACAGCCTTTAGAGGTCTTTTTTAAGGGTATTTCTTACAGCTGAAAGGTTGCTTTTGCTGAAGTAAAACAGTTAGGTAATAAAACGTATATGTCCTCCATTTTCCTTTTAATTTTAATATATTATTCATTAAGGAGACGCAAATTTTCAGTTGAGATAGACATTCTTAGTTTACATTGGTGTTATTACTTGTACTCTGCAAACACAGAGGATCATGGCAGACTTTTTTTTCTTCCTTTTTTTTGGTCCCAGTAAAACAATCTTACTGCAAATAGCTGTAGGATTAATCAGGAGGGTAAACTAGTACTGCAAGTATTTCTTAAACAGACAGTACTGTTTTATTAAGCTGCTTCATTCTCACAAATCTTAATACTTATTGTTCCTTTAATTTAGAATGATCTAGCTGTTAATTTAAGACAGTTTATTTGTATTGTGCTTGATTAATAGCCACTCATTTAACAACACTGAATTGGATGAAACAAAATGTGTATAGATGTCAGTATAAGTAATTTGTTTAGCAGTAATTATTTTATTTTAAGCTATACTCTAAGCTGTGTATGTATTATTATTATTATTTTTTTTTTGTGCCATGCCATTTGGATCTCTGTTTCACTGTAATATTGACCACAAGTGAGTCAACCACTAACACTCACGTCAGCTGAACTAGTCGACGATGTGAGTCAGTTATGTGAAGAAAAAAATGGCTGAATATCTAGTCATTCATAACCTTGGAAAAACATGAAAAGTCAATGAGATGAACACATATTTGTGCAGCTGTTTAATTAAACATAGTTGATAGTTTGAAGTATCAAAGTAAAATAAGACCATAGTGTTTAGTTTTTAGTTATTGCAGCATCTATCAAACAAGAGAATTATACAACATAGAGAGAAAAGTGAAGTCTCAAGACTGCCATGCCCCCCCCCCCCCCCTGACCCCCCACCCCTCCTTCTTCAAAAAGGTTTAAATTAACAATTAATGGTGCTTTTGACCTTTCAATTATGGAAAATATGTCTGTCATGGAGGAACCTGTTGCATTTTTTATATTTAGAGGAGGTCATTCACTTGGCTGAAAATGAATGCTAGTTTTTTGTCATTGCAGTGAATGTATCATATTGTAATATCCTTCTTTAATCAAAGACATTTGAAAAGTGCCCTTGTGACGTCCCTCTTCTCCTGCCACTGTGAAGAGGGATTGACCTTTAGAGATAAGGCTTTGTCTGGAGAACAATAGTTTTTTGTTTGGCATTTTTAAAGCATGACTCCATCAGTTTGTCGCTGGTGGATGCTGATGGGCAGCCGAGCGCCTCTGTATATGCTGTGACAGTGTGTGGGCATGTTTGAGTAATACATACAGTAAAAGCATTGAATGACCATGAGGAGAACTCAACAGGCCGTTTATTCATCCTTTTCTGAAGGGAATGTGTTAGTATTACTGCTGAACCTGTCCTGCGTGCGTGCGTGCGTGCGTGCATGTGTGCGTGTGTGTGTGTGTGTGTGTGTGTGTGTGTGGTCTAGTTAACCCTACATTACCCTACATAACCCTACATATCTGAAATCCTTGTCCTTGTGGGGAAATTTTTTGGTTTTGGTGGGAAACAGCTTATAAATCCTAATAAGTGATGGTTTTTTTATGTTAAAATGCAGAAAGTTTTCTGTGATGGGAAGGTTTAGGGTTAGGGGATAGAAAATACAGTTTGTACAGTAAAAAAAAATATTTATCCACCAAGGCACTCTACTAAAATGTTCTCTTGTTTTTTGTTGTTATGCATATAGATACTGACTCAGAGAGATAATACTGCACAAGTGCTAAAGTATTAAAAAAAATTCAGTTTGGACCCCAAATTTAGGTAAAATACCATACAGGTGGAACTATCTGATCTCGGGTCTTTTGTGCTTGGGTCTCTTGTACAAAATTGAGTAAAACACATTCTGCACTATTCCTTGGGGCTGGGGGCATAGATGAAGCAAAAATCCCTCTGAAAATTTAATTCAGGGCAAAATATGATTATCTGAAGTGGCTTGGCATTAGGTTTGTATGCAAATAATGCATAAATCATTAATATTCAGAAATCTCAGCTGAATATGGCATGCCTTGACATCCGGGATGGAACGAGGGAGAGTCATTTTAAAGTGACACCCTCAATATTATTATACCGCTTTTATAAGAACACACAAGCACATACAGTACACTCTTTTGCATGTCAAGTATCTTACATTCATAGTATTGTAGATAAACCCTTTCCCATATATATAAACACGAGGACTAATTTATAAATAAATATAATAAATATAAATACAAAAGACTTAATTTAAAGAAATCACACATTAGCATTAATAGAGTTTATTTGTTGTTAACAAAAAAAAAGCATTGCACATATTAATCATGAAGAATATCTGAGATTTAGCATCGAGTTCTATCAGACACCTCAGACTATGTGTAGTCTGGTGGATTAGCTTTGTATTGTTCACATTGCTTAATGGCCTTGTTCCATTCTGCAAGGCAGCCATTGTGTAAGTGTATCATATAATCAATACTAGGTCTGTTAGTGGCATATCTTCATCTATACATTGCACATGTCTCGAGCAATGTGTTCTTTGTCTGTCTTTCTTTTGCTCCTATTTGTCTTCCCCTTAATTTAACAGCGCATCATTACAAGCTACGCATGTTATAATAACCACATATCAGACCCGGTTATCTGCTGCACCTTTGCAATTTGTTGTTATGGCCAGAAGACAGTAAGAACGTAACCTTCAACATTTTTTAAATGTTTGCTGGTGCGCTATAATAATCTAAACGTGTCACAGGAAAAAGTGCTTTCGTTTATTGTAAAGCACCACTTAGAGCAAAGAAAAAGAGGAAGAATGAGAGAAATGAGATTATTAGTGTCCTTTCCATCTGCCGCCATCACTCTCTCCGAGCACTTCACACACTCTCTGCCCTCTCCCCTTTTTGTTTTTGTTGTTGTTTTTATTGTCGTGGTCGTCGTAGCTTGCAGTGTAAACAGTTATCTTGATTCACCCGCCCTGTCTCCATTAGCCGTCATGAAAAATGGCCACATTTAGATTTCTCACAGGAGCAGTTTTGAGCGCACGCTCGTGGTATGGAGCACAGTTACTCGGCCTGTCTAAAGTGTGTGAGATTTCATCTCTAACCCTGCTTAATAGTATGAAGTGTGTGTCTATGCAAGTGTCTGTGGCCCTAGACACTGCACAGGAGCACAGTTTTCAGATGTTTACCGCTAAGAGCTGTCCAGCCACCACCCACAATCCAGTTTTGCCACACAGACAAGAAATTCCTCAAGTGACAATTACGTAGCAGGCAGAGAAAGAGAGATGGACAGGAAAAGAGGGAGAAAGGATGTATGTATAGAGAGATCAGACTTGAAGGACTGATGAAAGAGGGGGCTGCTCACCCCAACCATCCTAGTTCATAAGGCCATGACACCCCCTGGTGGAAAAGCAGTGAACCCTGTCCCCATTCACTCCAAACCACTCAGTGAGAATGACAGATGATTGGAGATGGAGAAAGATAGAAAGATACAGAGAGAAATAGTGGCTGGGTGTATAAAGTGAGTCTGGGTCTACTCGCTGTATAAAGACAGAATAGAGATGTATGCTTAGGAGGATTGGTTTATGTCTTTCCTTCTTCTTCTATGCAAATCCCTTTGGGTTTATCAGTTTACAATGTGTCCTTCTTTAATATGTCACAGCAGACTTACAAACTCCGAACAGAAGAAAAGGCCTTTATAAACGATGCAGTTAAAGATGATGTGTGAATGTGGGAATTCCCGGTATTCTTACTCCTTTCATTTTAGCGCCTGTCTGCTAGAGCCTGTGTGTGTGTGTCTGTGTGTGTGCGTGTGTGTGTGTGTGTGTGTGTGTGTGCGTGTGTGTGTGTGTGTGTTAGCATGTATTTTGACCAGCAGACAGGAGTGGGTAGTTAAATGTAAATGGTGTTTAGTCACCAGTGGCCAATTATCACTGTCAAGAGGGTGTAGGATCAGATTCTCTCTTGGGCGAGTCTTGACCCTAGTCTGGTGTGGGTCAGAGAGAGTGCACTACTTCCTGTCTTCCTGTCTGCCTTAAGTTCATCTCTCTCCCTCGCTAACTTCTTCTAACTTGAAATGCCTCTCTATCTCTCACTCTTTCTCTTGTTTTCAGTCCGTCTCTTTTCAGTGACTGTGGTAATAAAGCACTCATGTGACTGTGTGTTGTTCTCTGACCAGGTTCTATTATAATAATTATAAACATATGGTGCCTGCAATGTGCACAGTGAACTAACAGATGTAAAGAAACAGACGCGACTTGTGACTTTTCCTTCATACCGAGGAACACGATGACACGTTCCTCACATGCTTGCACAAACATCTCACGTCCACGTAAGTAACGCTTAGTTTTGAACAGACCTTTCTTGCTCTTTGTAACATTCCTTTGCTCTTAATTCCCAGAAGATTTTCATCACATTATATATCAAATACCATATACTGTAGCAGTGGTTATCAATGGGTTCTGCTTCAGGACTTTCCATTGGACAAGTGACAACCAAAATAGTTTATTTATTTAGAAAAATAAACTAAATATTTAATGTCTAAAAAATATTTAAAATGTTTAAATATTTATTTACAACGATTATTGTAAGATAATAATAAACATATTTTGTAAAATATTTAATGATATCATAGATCATTATGAGATCATTATAGATATATTTATAATTGTGTATGATTTAATTATAAAAAAAAATCATAAACAATAAAAATAAATTGTATACATATATATTTATCTACTACCCATGACACACCAGTTGAGAACCACTGCCATTATTGATAATTGTGATATAAAAAAAAAATATATATATATTATATATATATATTATATATATATATATATATATATATTATATATATATATATATATATATATATATATATATATATATATATTATATATATATATATATATATATATATATATATATATATATATATATATATATATATATATATATTACCCCCAACCCAATCGGAACAGACTTGTGACCCACCAATAGAGAACCCCTGCCATACACTGCGGTTTAAATTCGTGAAATATATTTTTTTTAGAAAAACAATTTACTCCTCACACAAACGCACTACTGCATTCCACCTCAATGACATGCTCATTTACCACATAGCAATTACTACTAAGTAATTATTGCAGCCTCCTAATTTACGGACAACTAGAACTATTACAGACGCCTAGCGAGAACGAGAGGGAATATAACACAGAACTGACAAAACATCTCTTGATTTCCTTTTTTTCGCTTGCTGTTTGCCCCTGATTTTCATCTCCCTTTTGGTAAAAAGAGATCTCCACATTCAAAAAGCGGCGCAGGGATGAAACTTGGTAATTGCCAGTAATGCCGTCCTCATCAGGTGGCTAATTAACAGTAATATGGCTCGTGTTAGTCTGCTAGCATCCACGCAGCCCCTGCATTCAGGCGACCGCGGAGAGGCGGGAGAACCCGTCACACTCTGATGATGCGTTCGGCCCGAGGGTCAGCCGGTCCGTGTTTTATATACACATAATCCCTCCCCCGGGAACGCAGAGGTCCTCCGTAATCTTTATCTCCTCACCGTCAGAACCAGAGCCTGCGATGAACCAGGATGGTACATATACGACTGATTTGTAAAAGACTCCGAGACGAATCCTTCATCTCTGACAGATGACGTTTAACCTGTCTCCAGTAGTTTAAATGCTGTCAGCCTCCGAGCGCACTGTTGTGATACATTTAAGAGCTGTCAAACAGTCTTATTACAGAGTAAAGGTAGACTCTTGACATGACACATCAGACTGTGTCTCTGAGGCTTGTCCCACGCCTCTCCATCTCGAGCACACTGCCGGAGGGGAGCGCTCTCACAATGAAAGACTGCTCGCTCTCTTTCGCTCTCTCCTTGGAAGTCTCTGAGGTGACAGACAGTGTTGGTGCATCTCCACTCTTCCCATTGTGCGGTGTGTGATGAAGGCTCGCCGGGTAAAGGCGAGGTGTTATTTCACATGTTCAATATTACCATTTTAACTTCAACCTAGGTGAATTAGCACCTTGTCTCTCAGCAACGCAAATTCTGGTTTCAAAGAGCAATTAATTGTAAAAGCTGTTGTCAAGCCCAGTGGATGGTACCTGTTGCTCTCCACCAGCAGCTGTGCAATCTCTAAAAATATTTTTTCCCTTTGCTAATTTACTCTGATATCAACTTTGGCGGCACTGAAAGCTTTTGAAAGGACTAGTAATTTCGCTCTCTTTCAGTCCTGTCTCATACCTTGCTGACGTACGGTACAGTAGGCTTCGTCGTTTCCAGCGGAGAGAAAAAGAGCAAGTGGTCGCTGAATAAAAGGATCGGGTTCCAGTATATGACAACAAAGGCAGAGAAATATTCAATGCTAATGACAGCAAAACAATTATGCTATTCATAATATTAGACGAAAAGAAAGATCTTGTTAGAGGAAACCTTGGGAGAGGAAAATATGAAGTGTTCTCACTGGCGCAGTAATCACGGCATGCTTCCATTATTTTTATTCCCCCGTAGCCCACTATAGTTTGCATTTAATGACAGAAACCCTTAAGCTAATACTTAATAGATTTGCTCCTAGACCGAATGTTTTTTTTTCCTCCTCATATATTTGATCTTATGTCTTTGTTTTTGTTTTGTTTAGTTTCTCAGACATTGTTTAATTCGAGGTATTCCTCATAGCTGTGCTGCTTGCGTTCCCCAGGTGCCCTTAGATGTGACGATCTGCTCTCAGAGGGATTGTACCGGCAGAACAACACTTCCTCCCTGTGTAGGGGCGCACCTCACACACACAGTATAATGATCATGCTTACACACAGCGAATGACATACACTCCAAACGTAATGAGAGAATATGCCCCGGCTGGCAGGCGCAGGAGTTAAAAAAAGAAAAAAAGCACAAGTATGTCAACTTTTATTTGCTCCTTTATTCCACATCAATGGCAAACAATGCGCTAAAGTTAATAAAACAAATGCAGAAAACACAGTCTGGCTGAGGCAGAGGCAACAGGGGTGTGTTTTGAGAGGTCGTGTAGCAATTACAGACGAATCTGTCGGAATCGGCGTACTTCCATGTTCAAGCTGCTGAGCGAAAGAAGAGCCGGTCCAATAAGCCACATTTGATTTAGACTTCAAATAAACAGGGTGGAAGCAAAGTTCCTGCAAATAGAAAGAGTGGAGGAGCGACATAAAAGAAAAGCATTGCATGAGAAATAAGCCCACATTATACCATTAGCTGTTAAAAAATGCACTTAATTCCTTTGTAGAGATGGAAATAAATTGCACAAGCTCGAGCATTGTTCCATGCAAATCCCATCGAATGGATTTAAGATGGCGTATTGTTTATTAGGGAAATATGGGGGGAGGTAGGAGAGCTGCTGTTCTAATTGCAGTAATTTAATCAGGATTAGAAAGGTTACCTGGATGAGGCAGGAGCGCAAGGACACCGCTGCATGCGGAAAGTAGAAATGCCTATTTTGTGGTGTTGATGTTGTCTTTTACGTTAGCGAATTTACGCCGAAGTTTGCGCTGGCACTCTTCTGTGGATAAATAAACAGAATGTTCTATTGTTTCCCTTCCTCCCCCCTCATCTTTCTCTCTCTCTATGTGTGTGTGTGTGTGTGTGTGTGTTACTCTCTCTCTCCCAAGCCTTGCTAAATAGGAAGCAAAGAGAATCCATTTTAATCAGATTAATAACTTGGTTGATCACATATAACCTAATTTTCATTCAGTGCTGCCCTTGTCCGCTGAGTCATATACGGAATGACCTTTGTGTCGCAACAGCGGCCATAAAGCACAGTAAGTGCCATTGTGCTATCAAAAAAGTTGAAGTGCTTTACATCACCACAAAAATTTCATGTGTCATTTTTTCTACAAATGCGATGCCCCTTCCACAAAAGGCCACCTTCCAATTGAGGGCCATTAGGTTGGGACTCGAGTTTCCAAGGGCCTGGGAGATGGGAACAACTTTCCTCCTGCATTCACAGTAATATGAATCGTCCTTTTAAAACAGATATGGTTACATATTAGTTTTGAAAGGTACAGTAACTGCCTCAGCTTTAGCTGTCTGCAACAGTAGGCCTTTTGTGTCCGCAAGAACTCAATAAGTGGCCTGTGATCCCATTTTAGTTCTCTCTCGCACACTATAACACACTGCCTGCGTGGAGAATATTGCGATTCGAGCGTATTTGAGGCTGAATGATGGCTGATGACAGGTACGAGGCAAAGTCTGAAATCAAGCTCACCTTTTGCCTGCTTCTGTTTGTTCTCGAGTGGTGTTTCTGTTACTTTCAGAAGTTATTTTCTATTCCTTCATCAAGATAAATCTCAGCCTTGCTTTACTGGTATGATTAGCAGTTTCAAAGGAAATCTGCTGAGATTTAATTATACAGAGAAAGAAAAAAATGGAGAGAGAGAGAGCGAGAAAGTCACGGACACACACACACAGACACACACACACACACATGCATAGGCTTTCAGTCACACAGCTCCACGCACACAAACAGGAAATATGAATGAAATATTTATGAAGTCGGCTAACGACTGCATGCACCCATATGTTTCAGCCTAACAGCAGTTTACAGGCAGTTCTAATGTGATGAGTTTCCACTGAAGCAAAGAACACTGATTTACAAATTATATAGAACACAAAGAGGAAAGACAATGATAATAATTATTCATATTAATACATTTTATTAAACATTTTGCTCCAGCAGTTTTGAAAACAATTCTTGCATTTATCCGTGATAACCGCCATTATTCTTTCCTTTGATTAGTGAATGAAATTTCCTCCATTTATGTAACAAGTTCTTTGTTTCTTTGCACTTCCTTTTGAAAAACTTGTTTTGTTGTTTAATTATCAGTTCTGGAGTCGCACACTACTAGAGGATGAATTCTCGGCATGATTCATTGGGCAGCAATTCTTGTAAAATCAGGCCTAGCGTGCCTGTTTCCAGAAAATGTAAGAACTTTATGGGTTATAGGTTTTATGAAAGCCAGCATGCAAAAAAGGAGGAGGAAGGGTGGATTAATCTGAGGATTAACACCATACTTTAAGATAAATCTTTTTTTAATATGAAACCTCATCCCCACTTATTGCAGCCAATCATTCTTTGTGTGCACTTTAGATTACATATTGTGTATTTCTTCTGCACTAAGTTTAAGAACACAGCTTTTTTTTGGACAATCTCCACTCCACAAATGCATTCTTCATGCTGTAAAACTCAGAACAATGGATGAGCACATAGCTGTGCACATTAATGCTTCTGTAAATGAAAAGACAGAGAGAGAGAACAGATAAGTGGAGCTTGGCTGCCCCCTCCCATCCATGCCATCCCTCTATCTATGTATCCTTCCCCCCCATGGACAAAATAAGGGATAAAAAAACGAAACAATAAAAAGCTAACCAAATCTCTGCATCGTTAAATCCTCGCTGATCAGAATGCGCCAGACCCAAACCGACAAACATCATAGTCTGTCTCCAGTCCCTAATTGACTGCACAAGGATTGGTCACACTTTTTAAGTAGCGTTTCGTAATGGATTTCCATGTTGGTTGCGCTTTTTAACTGGCACTGCAAATGGAAGGCAAAATGTCTCTTTATTATCAAAAACAACAGTCATTTTTCTCTCCTCCCTCTCCTTTTTTTATAGAAAAGATTATATTTGTATTTTCCTCCATGTTTGTATTTTTTTATTTTTTTATTTATTTATTTATTGCAAGGTCAACCCCGGCTGACAGTTGACAAACGATCTCAAGATGGCCACATCATCTGTCCTGTAATTTTTTGGGGGAGAAAACGATAAGATGAATGCCATGTATCATGTTTTTTTTTTTTTTCTCCCTCTCTTTCCCTCACTCGATTTTACGCTCAGATGTCTTATCGGCTTACGAAAAGAACTGGTAAGCAGGTGAAACAGCGATTTTGTTCATGCTTGAATGTTGTCGCCGCTCTCGCACAGGCCCGAGACCAGTTCAAATCTCTCCGATCTGGACTTATCCTGTTTCTGCATCTTGGCACTGTGCAGGGATTCAGTATTATAGACAAGCTGGTCATCAGATGGGAGTTGGGTTTATTTCTGTGTCTCTTTCCTCCTCCCCCCCCCCCTCCTTTCTCCCCCCCCCCCCCCTCCTTTCTCCCTCCCCTCTCGCTGGCGTCTCATCCAAGTTATTTTTTTCCTCATTTTTTTCTACTGGACAGCTCCGACAGAATGCCCGAGAACTCGATGTCCTTGAGAACAGAACAACTTTTCAGTCTAATACTTTGATTGATTTTTCCCCCCCTGTTGTTGTTGTTCTCCTGCTTTTCTCTGACCGTCTTCTTCATTTTTCTCTTCCTAAGATCATTATTCGTATTTATGCCAAATCGTTAGGGAAGGGGGGTGAGGGTGAGATGCTTCAACTTCAACAATGACGGCCACTTTGACAAAACACAGAGTATGTTTTTAATTACCTGGATTTTTTAATGTTGTTGTCATCTCACAGAATATACTGCTCTTGTTCTGATGTTCCTATTAAGTTCTCATTTGAATGCCTGCTCTCTGCAGGAAGTCCAACGCCCCACCCCACCCCACATCACTTCCAGCAGCCCTACAGTGTTCACCATTTCTAGTTTTTCATTATGCCTAATTGCATTAAGAGACATATCATAGAGGAGCGAGAGAGAGGTAGAGACGAGGTGTCATCGCTTTCTAAAACACAATTAGGTAACACCTCATCAGGGGCTCTGCCTGCCTGCGGTTGACAGGTGCGTGAATGTTAGCGACGGCGGCGTTGGTGGTGCGCGGTCACTGTGCGTGCTTGACAACTGCTCTTCAAACGCATGACAGGTGCTTTTCTGAGAGCCCGATCGGCAGCACAATCGATACTCGAAGAGGTTTTAGAAGGGGGTCTTTAACGCTAATGAAGCTGTTTCATGTGTGCCTTCCCTCTCTGTTTACTTCAACTTCTTCATCTGACAAAATGAAAAGGATGCTCGTTAATTTGAGAAACAACATTCAGCAACTTTTATCAAAACCGGGAGATCAGCTGAGATGCTGGGAAGCAGTGGTGCAGAAGTTTTGGTGGGTTTTAGTTTTTTTTCCACCTTGTTCTTTTCATTTCTTTTTGTAGAAGAAAAAGAAATGTACTGCAGAAGCACAGATTGTCATTGTGAATGTGTTTTTAGTTAATCTAAAACATGACGATGATGATGACCCGAGTGATGATGATGATGATTAATGAGAGTGATGGCAATGATTACACACATACAGGAAGAGTGTTCAGCCATCTGCCTGATTAAAAACTCATATTTATCATAGTATCCTCTCACACGGCCTGGGCAGAAACAGATGAAGCAAATAGAAAGAAGAGGGGTGGTAAAAAATAAATATATGTGCAACATGATCATGTTTGAATTGACACCTTAAGAAGAATTGTGTGCGGGGTTCTTTATAAAGGTATCCAGCCTTATGCGGCGTATTTGCTCTGTGTTTTGTTCTGAATGCACTATTGGATATTGCACCTTAGAGCTGACATGCGGAGACAAAGCCTAGAGAAGAAAAGTAATGATCACATATAAATATCAATATGAAAGTAAGAGTCAGTGCTAAAGAAGACGTATAGCTATTGATGTTTGAATAACGGTAGTGTCAGGCAATGAAGAAGAGAGAGGTGGTAAATAAGCAGTGAAAATATAATGCATTCGTTTTTCAGAAGGACAAAAAAAAGAGACAGAAACGGTTAATCGAAAACACTCCAGAGGCATAAGAATCAAGCTGAGGCCGAGATAAAAACATAACCGCTTTCTATGCCTTGTGAACAAAATCATAAATAAATATATAATCAGTTAGTATTATGCAGGTTTGCTCTGAGAGGCATTATCTGTCTGGCGTTGCCTTCTCAAGTAAAAGAACATTTGACAGTTCAAGTCCCTGATGAAAAAAAGGAGAGAGAAAGTTATGACTTCAAAAGTGTTTACTCACCATGTTTTTTAATTTGTCTGGGCATATGCAGTTTATTTGCATTTCAAATACGCATATTTGAAGCAGGTGGTATAAATGCCAAGATGCGAATTGATGACAATCACCTCTACCATAAGCGTCAAGGGAGCTGTACTCGTGGCTGACATTAAAACTAAACGAACAGCAGCTAAACAAACACATCGAAATAGAACTCTGTTACCAGCCGCCCCGTGCGCACGAAGCCTCCCCCCGCTCGCATCCTCTCCACCCGCACTTGTATTTTAATATTCATGTACATTTAAATATCAGCAGCGAATATAGTGGTTTGCTTGAGCGGAATCAAACCAAGGAGAGAGAGAGAGAGAGAGAGAGAGAGAGAGAGAGAGAGAGAGAGAGAGAGAGAGAGAGAGAGAGAGAGAGAGAGAGAGAGAGAGAGAGAGAGAGAGAGAGAGAGAGAGAGAGAGAGAGAGAGAGAGAGAGAGAGAGAGAGAGAGAGAGAGAGAGAGAGAGAGAGAGAGAGAGAGAGAGAGAGAGTAAATACCTCACATTTGGGTGCACATAAATCTATTCATCCGTGTACGCCGTCAAATGCCACCCCCCTCTCCTCCCCCCTTATTGGCCGTCAGTTCCATCGCTTCCATATTCATTTTTGTAATTTACAGCAAATCCAATAGCTGTCAATCACAAATTAAAAACTCCAAATTTACAACGGGGAGGAAACAGCTGCTTCTACATTTACAGCAAGACCACTCTAAAATATTAAAGACATGTCACCCAGCTCTGTGCAGCCCTACATCTGCGGCCATCTGTTTTCTATTAAAACATTACACCAAAAAACGCTGCTATTTCCATGCTTTTAGATCAGCACAGCGAGACTGACAGTGTAAAACCTCCTAACGTGCTTAGCTTTTATCAACAGTCCTTTCAAAAGTGTGCTTTGAGTGGCACCCAATGTATTTGCACAAGTCACAGACAGAGCGGAGGTCACATTTTAAGGGCCTAGCTGACGGCGAACAATGCCGGGATATCTTAAACAAGCCGATCTGCTGCTTTTCTTGTCGTTTTCTCACTTGCTTGGCACTTCCTCCTGTGAAGCAAAGAGCAGGTGTTGAAAAGAAATACGTTAAACCAAGCGATTCGATGACATTTGAGGCATTGCCGTTTGCGGCGAGAGAGCGAAAAGGAGAGCTTTTGAAAAGCGACGCTGAAATATTCTGTTACGGCGGAGTGGAGAAGAATTACGGTCAGTGTCAAAGGTAAACAATTACAACATTCTGAGTCACTTTTTGGAGTCTGGGCAAAAGAAGATCATTGCTCCCTCTCTAATAGGTAATTTCCTTTGTCTTCAGAGCTGTATTTCACATGTTTCCTTCCATGGGGTGGTCCCCTAAAAAGAGAGAGAGAGAGAGAGAGAGAGGTTGAAAGAAAGAAAAGAAAGAAAGGAACGTGTGTTTGGCGCATGCTTCAGAATTTCAGATGAGACGTTTTGTTCGCCATCTAGAACTGCCAACACAGAACAGTTTGTTGGTGGTATGTGGAAAGAAAGCCTGTTTGGCAGACAAAAAAGGGAAACTTTTCCATAAACTTCAGTAGTGCATGCAGAATGTTATTGTCTGAAGGAAATAACATGAAAGGACATTTAAATTCAGGTCGGATTCACAATGAAATCTGCCGTTCAATTTTGTTAGTATATCCGTGTTCTCACTACGACAGAGATTCTGTGATTAACAAGCTTGCTGTTTTTTTCTCTCACCCACCATTTAAAGGAAAAAACCCAGAGCTCCCGCTGTTCCGAGCGACATCTCTCCCCTCGCCGTCGTCTCTTCCTTCCTCTCCTCCTCTTGTCTATGGCAGGAGTCACAGGTGTGTGACAATAATTACACATACACTCAGAAAAATAATGTCATTTCTCTCCATTTAATAAGTTAGCAGTAAAATGCAGAGGGGGAGCGCACAGGGAGAGCAGGCTTAAATCTTATCTGATACCCGGGCCCCTAACTCAATCATATGGCTCTTAAGAACAGGACACGGGCAGCTGGGGCTCACTAATATGCATGCAATATGTGTGTAAAACGATACGCTTTAATTTTGAGCCCACTTTAAGAAGCAACAAAATCTGTTTATACGTGAAACATTTAAAAAGACGGAGGAAAAAAAATAAAGCTATTTAACTCCCTCGTTCCCGCCAAGCTGTGACATCTGTTTAGTCTTTTCTTCATCCCTCTGCTCCGAACGCTCAATCCCAGGAAGACGGAGTTTTCACTTTTCCTGCCTGCTGTTTATGCTAAAACTCAACGCTTTGAATCTGCGGAAAAACAAGTTAAGAAAATGATGATTGCACATGTTTATCTCTTTTCCTCTTTTTAGATGAACTTTGCTACTTTCGGATTTCTGTTTTTACTCGCAGGCCATCAGAATGACTGTCGGTATACTGTAATTGTGAATTAAGGACGATAAATATAACGATACCTTAGGTTTTAATAATAATTCTAATTGTATGAGAAAAGGGAAGTCCACACCACCACTATATCAATAATGACAGAGAAACGATATTGTAGAATACATTTCAGAATCATTATTTCCACCCGATGAATGATAAAAACATTGACGGCCAATAAGAATCCACCTGACTTTAAAGAGCTTCTATAGTTATCATTATAGTTTTTCATTCTTGGTGTGAACAGGTTTATATGCTTGATTTTTCCAGCAGATGTGTCCAATATGTTTTTTTTTAAGATTTTGCATGCTTTGTTTTTAGCAAGACTTTTCAGTAAATAAACAGCGGTTTCCTGTCTTTATTCGAAGCAGTGATGTCTAATGTATAAGAGTCACGGGGCTGGTAATGGGTTGGTATTGTCTATTAGATTAACTATTATTGTAACCTAAAAGAAAAGTACAGAATCTAGTTTTAAAAACATCAAATATCAGATTTACATTGGCCCAGTTTATTTTTACCTTGTGAGGTTTTGACCTTCTCTACTTAATTAAAATCAAACAACAATGTCATATATCAAATCCAACTGCAGTGTATGCTTATATAAACATAACTTTATTTTGAGTGAGTGTGGATGCTAATATAGTTATCATTATAGTTATTATTCTTGGTGTGAATCGGCCTTTGTGCTTGTTTTTTTTTTTTCCAGATGATGTGTCCGATATGATATTTTCTCCCATATACAATTTGAATTGATTTTAACACACTTCGTATTTAGTATGACTTTTCAGCGAATAGACAGCGGTTTCCTCGCTTTATTCGAAGCAGCGCTGTCTAATGTACAAGTCAAGAGGCTGGTAATTGGTTGGATGAGGCTGTTGGTGTGTATGCGTATATATATATGTCGCCACTGGGCTCTCCCAGAAAGCAGGAAGTGTGAGGGAGAAGTGGGTCCTTTGGGGGTGAGGAATACAGGGGGAGGAGGAGAAGAAGAGAGAGAGAGGAAGGGGGTTAAACATCAAAAAGCCTCTGACACATGCTGCCGCTGGCCCTGACCACTCCACAGATGCTTTTGTTCATTGCCTCTCTCTCTCGGTCTCTCTCAGTTCCCCCTCACTCTCATTCATTCCCTGTGTCTTTGGTGATACGCGCCGAGTACAGATATCAAAGTCGCACTGTCTGTTAAGACTTCAAACTGGGGGCCCCGTCCGTCAACCCCAATCATATCTGTGCCCCGCTCGCAGACTGGAGTGGAATATTTGATCTGTCCTCTTCAGGAGGATCAACAATCAGACGTGAGGGGGTGGGTTGTTAAGACTCAGACGTTTGGGGAGGGGGGTGAAAACGGCCCACTTCACTGCACTTCAGTCGGACTACAAAGAGTTGAGCCATAACCGCTAAAGGGATAAAGAGATCTTTGCTCTTCAGGATCTTGCGCCGTTGCGTTTTACCAGCGTTTGACATCTATTGTGAGACTGGCGCTCAGGAGATACAGGCCGTTACTACGTGCCATTTACAGAGTTTTTTTTTGTAGTTGTTTTGGTTTCCTTGTACTTTAAGAATCCGCAGTGCAGCTTATAATGGCATCTGATGGCATTATCTCAGGCCTGTCCATCTGTCCATCCAGTTATGACTATTAATAATCCCAGACATGTGTCACATAGTATACTTAGTTCTTAAATCCCTTGTCTGTTAGATCAGACTGCATAATTACCTATCCCATTAGAGTGGGAGACTCTAGCCCCTGCATACTCGGCCCAGGCAGGAACAGCTGGAGCAACTATAAAAGAAATAGTTCACTTAAATTTGACATTTGTGTCATCATTTATGTCCTTCTTAAAATGTTTGACTTTCTTTCTTCTGTGTAACACAAAAGAAGATTTTTTTTTTTACTTGTACAGCTGCTTTTGTCCATGCAACAAAAGTCATTGGAACAATAAAACACTGAGACATTCTTTAAAACAACTTCTTCAGAAGAAAGAATGTCATACAAGAGTAAATAATGACAGAATTTTCATTTTTGAGTCCTTTGAAATAGTATGTGTATATTTCAAAGAGACTATCAATGAAACTTGACATGTCTCAGATTATATGACGAAATCCTTCGACATGTGCGATTATCCTTGAGAGCAATGCCAGCCTGTGATTGGCTCTCTGTCCATCAGCAGAGATGTTCCAGCTTCCTGCACGTGCGGAGGGGTTCAGTTCCTGCCCTTCCGTGCAGCGCTGCAGAGTGTGTACCAGGGACCAGCCCTTCCACACTAACTCTTTTTCCATTCCTAATCACCCCATTTAAAGCCAGAGGTCAGAGGCCCGTCCGACTCACATATACGCACCTGCTGTAATCAGTCCAATATCCCTTAAGAGTGCCTGTCTTTACCCACCTGTGTTTGTGTGTATGTGTATGTGTATGTGTATGTGTGTTTTTAGACTGGCGATCCCATATTAGCCTGTGTGTGGTATGGCCTCTTGGTATCAGTAATTGGTGTTGTTCTCTGTAGGTTTGATAATTCTCACACCCTCAACACCAGCTTCACATTCTACAGATGAATGACATGTGAAACATAAAAAACCATGCTGGCCTTTGGTGTTCCATGACTATTTTTAGAGGTTAAAAATCTCATTTGTTCTTGGGATAACTATAAAATAGGTTAGATAAACTATTGTCTAATAGATCAACTATACCCTAACATAGCATGATAAGAACATTATCTAGTTTTAAAAACTCAAAAGTCAGTTTTATTTTGGCCCAGTTTATTTTTGCCGTGTGAGGTTTTGACCTTCTCTACTTAATACAGCAATTAAATCATGCAAATATCTGTCATATGTTGGCATATTATTTAGCATTTATATTCAAACCATTGTGGTAAAACATGTTTGTAAATGATTTTACTGACTAGAGTAAAAACACCACGTAACAATTTTGTCTGATTTTTGGTTAAATGTGCAACTCTGTTAAATCTATGGCATACACTCTAAAAAATGCAGGGTTAAAAAATAACCCAACCTTAACCACGCTGCTGGGTCACTATTGGACAGAACACGCGCTGGGTTGATTTGACCAAAGTGCTGGGTTTTACCATTTAACCCATATTTATTGGTCATTCATTTGACCCAACCAGTGGGTGAAATTAACCCTCTTGCTGGGTTAAGTCTTACTCGTGTGCTGGGTTATTTCCTGTCTCATTGCCTTATTAAAATTAGTAGCAAATATGTGTTATATTACGAATGTAAAATAATTATTGTCTCTGTAATGCAATAAATCAGAAAGGCCACTGTATGTGATTTCAATCTCATTTAATTGTTTTTTTTTCTTTTACATTTTTAATACATTTCTTTAATACTTTTTTGTATACAAGTATTGAATACAAGTGTTAAGGTTCATTAAGTAAGGTCATACACCACTGAAAACATAGTTATGTATATTATATTGGATTTATGTCAACAGATCCTCCAAAATATTACACAATGCACCTTTAAAAGTCATTAAGCAACTCATTTAAACTCTTATACGATTACGATTAGCATCAAGCATATTTCGCATTCGTCCACCTGTGCAAGAACCCCCTTTAAGCATGTGCGATGTTTCAGATAGTATGTCAAGTGTAAACACATAAATCGGAAATGGGTCACAATTGAAAGTACGTGTAAACGGACGGTCAAAAAAATCAGATATAGGCAACAAGTCAAAATTGGGCATCAAGACCTGCAGTGTAAACGAGGCCAAAGATAAACAGCCTCCAGAAAGACTCGGTCTCGATGGCGTGGCCTGGAACAATGGCAAAGGTCTGACATGTCTCCCTCGTCGCGTCCCTGAGGCACAGAAAGTGCAGCAAGCAATGATCCAGTCCTCTCATTCTGCAAATATTCAACCATGTTGGTCCAGACCTGTTGATTACACACAATCACTTAGGGTTTTGCAATATAACTGACATGCAAGTTAAGCTTTTTTTGTGGAAGTACAAAAAAAATTTTTGCAAACATTACCAAATATGAAAAACAAACAAAATGTCTATTTGCATTCAGTATTTGCAAACTGAATTTTAGTAATAAGAGAGTAAGAGAATAGGAGATATGTATATGACGAGTCTCCCAGGTACTGTGCTACTCCGCCAGTCTAAAATAGTCTGAATTTAAACACTTATAGGTGTACTGTTGTTAGTGATTCAGGATAAGACAAAAAAAAACAAACAAAAAAAACGATTTGGAAAATGGATTCATGATTTACATTTTATACATTATATACATTTTGTACATTTTGAACACAAAAAAGTTATGGACTGCAGCTTTAAAAATGAACAAAAATAAAAATAAAAAAATAAATAAAAAAAGCAATTTTATGTTTCAAACAGAGATAGCGGCAGAGAGGATTGCAGCTTTAATTATTCTAACCCTAAATTATTTTTATAGTTATCAAGCATATCAAACAGTGCAAACGTCTACCCTTATTAAAGTAGAAAGACTAAAGCAAATCTTACGAGGTTGCATGTCAATAAAGGATCTCTGGGCCTCCTCTGTGATGATGGGTCTGAACACCTTCCCTCCTCTCCAGTAGATGGATGGTGGAAGCAGAGTTGCAGGTCCTTCAAAGCTGTCTCCCCATTTAGCAGCTAAACAATTTGACCATACATAAAGTTGCATTAACATTTAAATAGTATGCTGTAGCCTGCCCTGGTGTTCATTGGTAACCAAGTAGATCATTTTACATGACCACGGTCATACTAAATTAGTCTTAGTAACATTACCTCAAGTTTTAACAACTTGTAATGGGGTTTCAGGGCGAGAAAATTATTAACATGAAATCGATTTATTTCTCCTTTCCTCAGTCGTTGTTTGTAAAGATTGCACGTCATACGTTTACTAAAAAAAAAACTATCAAGTTCTTGAAAGTTTTTTTTGTGTACAAAAACGATCCTGGGTTCCGACAGAGACATTACAGAAGACAAACGCAGACTGTGCTGGAACCTACCCCGGTCGCTTCTTCTGTTTTGACGAGTAGCTAAATATGCCAGCAGACTTTCCACACACGACTCACTAACGTTAGCTACATTTGCCTAGACTTATTTCGCGCCGATTTTACGTGCGAGCCCTTAGGGACTAAAACATACTGCGCTTGTATTAATTCAAATCGCTTTCCTAACTTTTAAATACGCAACGTCCACAATGAATACGATAATTACGTGATGAATTTACAATTTAAACTGCATATTTCAAAAAGGCTGCTGATATAGCTGGATTTACAACTACGGATTTAACGATGCGGCATTTTGTCAAAAAAATCTAGCCGGCTAGCTATTTAATGTTTCACAGAATACGTTACCCCTTACACTTCCATATCAAAAGATTATGTTGAACAGTGAAATTAGCTTGCTGTTACCACAACTCGTTGAAAATATAGGTAAACATTCATATAAACTTAAAAACACTGCCTGCTCCGAGTGGCGTGCTCCTAGAGTCAGAAGTGGAGAATCCAGAATGTTCCGCAAAGAATGAAAACGTAATAAACCAGTTGCTTGGTCAAAATAACCCAACCGCCGGCTTATTTGTGAATGACCCCATTTCAACTCATTTGACCCAGCATGAACAACCAATAAATGTGTTTGCAGTACCCCAAACAACCCAGCATTTTGACCCAGCACAATCAACCCAACACAATCAACCCAACAACGTGTTTACAGAAACAACCCAGCATTTTTTTGAGTGCAGTTTTGCTACATAGTTTATTCAATATTTTTCCTCGAACATTTGTAAACACAAATAAGGATTGAACAGGAATTATTTTAAAAGGTTTAATAGGATTTTTAATTGGTAATAGTTTTTTTTTAAATCCAAACCTCATATTAAATGAACAGGATATAAAACAGCTCATATTATAATTATTTTGACCTCCTAAAGGTTGAACACCAACATTTTCTAAAAGTAAAGCACCTCCTTTAAATGACCTTTATAATATTGTTCCATCACTGTGTAAAGTGTTGATCTGATAATCTTTCCAACTTGGGATGGCATGTGGACGACAGTATGATTATACAGTATGATTCCTATCACAAGTCCAATCTGTGTACTGAAAACACAGTCTCTGATGAGCATCTATTTACTGTATATATATTTCACTATATGGGCTTTGTTAATGCACAGTGGGCACCTAATTAACAGTGGGATGTAGACACACGCAAACACCATCACAGAAGGAGAGAGAGATAGAGATATGGACACATAGAAGAGAGAATGAGAGGAAATGTGCAGGTCATATCGTACTTTTTGGCTGCAATATATAGAGCGCAAAAAAAGGGAAAAAGCAGGACCAGTTATCTTCCGATTTCTCCCCAAGCCCTGTGACGCGGCTAAGTGAGCCTCAACTGACCAGAAATGATTTGCCTCTGTCTGTTAAACACGTAATGGAGTCATTTAACTAGTCAAATTAGAAGCTGCAGAGATGCCGCATGCTTCATTACTGGGTTCCAATGGGCACCATTTTACATTTACGTCAGGAATGATTTCAGGGCAAATTAATGTTTTTATTGTCTTACACAAATACACCCCCCCAAGTCATAAAAGAGCAGCTCCCCCTACAGGTCACTCAGCATAACTGTGTGGAACGTGCAGAGGACAGTGTGAACTGCAAGATAACTTCTCGGGTGCATTTGATATTCTTTTAATCAGCTTAATAGTTCACGTAGATGTAAGTTTGAACACTTCAAGAATTATATATAACTGACCTTAAAGCATTAATTGATCAACGTAAAGAGTAACGTAATGGAAAGCCAGTGCGCAGAGACGTAGTTTGATGTGGGGGACAGAGCTCTGGACCTTGTTAGAGGATTGGACATTTGTGATTACAGACGAGACCCAGGCCTACTCGGCCCTGCCCCACAGTGTTGTTTGATGCGTGTGGAGTCCTGTTCAATATTTGTCTTCCTGTGTATGGAGGCAGGGTGGTGGGTGTTACCACAGAGTCATTTGTCCAGTACTGACACGATGTTTAAAATGGCTTTTGCGAGATTTTTTTTTTCTTTCCCTTTTTGATTATTTCTGACGTGTTATTTTGGGTATGGTTTTGCTATGGACTTTATATAATGAATACAAACATACCCAGACTGTTTATCTTCATCAAGAACAAAGCAGTTTTGTATACCAGAACTAGTTTCATTTTTCATAGCGTGTGCAGGTTGAGTAATAGTTTTCCTTCATCCATGTCGCAATGCTGAAAACGCCGTAATGGAATTGTAATAAAACGTCTTTTTTCTTCTTCTATCCGACTCACTTGATTGCCATCTCACTCCTCCTTTCTGTCTGTCCATCTGCAGCCATCAGAGCAATTAGATATTGACACACGTAGCGCAGTGTGATTGACACACATAGCAAAGGCTCTTTGTGGAGAAATAGAGGCTGGTAGAGAGAGAAAAGAAAGACAGAGA
Source organism: Tiaroga cobitis (assembly GCA_030578255.1). Classification (NCBI taxonomy): domain Eukaryota; kingdom Metazoa; phylum Chordata; class Actinopteri; order Cypriniformes; family Leuciscidae; genus Tiaroga; species Tiaroga cobitis. Next base: position 37,834,509 of record CM060597.1, read on the forward strand.
GTGCCCCTCCTCACAACCCATGTTGTACTTGACACTCTGTCGATATGGTTTCACCCAAACACCGTCTTTGATCCGCTCTCTAGGCTGGCAGACTTTGAGGTAAAGTGCTGCTGTTTGCTCTGTGATACACAGATATACACTAATGTCATTTCTGCTGCGCTTGTGTGTGCGTGGAGACCCACAAACAGCCACGTCGCTCCCAGTGCTGCCGGAGTGTGATAACCCCACCACGAACCTTTCTTTCCATCACTCCACTTTATAAGCTCTAACATTCACTCCTTACACTCTTGCGTTTGCTCTTAAGATCTCTGCTACAAAGCTAACATGAGAGGATGATGTCCAGCATCTGATCATAGACCTTATGTCAGCTAGCACTGCATTTATTGACTGAAAATAAATGACTAGATCTGGTCTGAGAGCTTACAGAATATTAATATTAATATTATATTATGTCTTGTGTGCAAATTATAATCGTTATAATTGTTGTTCTTACTGTATCACAATTATACAAAGGTTAAAAATGATTCAATATCCATTGTGACATGTATGATGGATATTGTTTATTCATTTAGTTTCTTTAATTATTTAGTTCTTAATTTAGTTTGCATTTAAATTAGGGTGAGAATTAATTTAGTATAAATGTAATCTATAAACACTGCATGCATGTAGCAATATCAGAATTATTGTTTAAGCACTTTCATTATACAAAATCTGCCCTGAAAGTTGTATTTATTTATTTATTTAGGTATTTCTCTTAACTTCAATTTCACTAAATATTATATGAGCCATTTTATTTATTTTTTCTAGCCATTTCATGTAAGGGTTACATTTTATGTTACAAAAAAAATTGGATATGTAGCCTATAAAAAGAAAATTATTTGTGTTTTATTTTCATTTTTTCTATTAGCATTAAATAAGCATTCAAATTTAATGGAAGAAAATGCAACCAAATGTGGTTAATGGGATACCTATCACAGGGGAATTAATATATACTTATTATTATAAAAAAAAAAATATATATATATATATATATATATATATATATTATTATTATTATTATTATTATTATTATTATTATTATTAACTTGGTTAACAGCATTGGATGAATAAAATAATGACAATGTTATAGTACAATGTTAACTGAAAATGAGGTCAAATTGTGCCAAAGGACAAAATTGCCATTTCAAAAAGGACAATACAGATTTATAGCTTTCTTAGTTTTATGTTAAATAATAACATAAAGTAATAGTAAAATAATATAAATAATAGTATTTCTCACATCAAAAAACATGTTTTTTGTGCCTGTAATACTTTAAAAGAATAAAAGAAAAGGGGCATGCAACACCATATTCATGAAAAGCGCCTTAAGCATTTTTTTTCCTCTGGTTCCTCTCGATTTTCCACTATTAAAACAAGACAAACAGTAGTCAAAGAACCCTCCATCTCTCTGTCTGCATTTGTGTCATTATTTCCTCGTTTTTTGTCTTTCTTTTTTTTTATGCTGTCTGCTATTTATTTATTGATCACCGGACTGGCTGGTTATCTTTGCATGTTGGGCAGTTATAGATGAATGCACAAAGCATTTCAATCTGAACAAGAGATCATTGTGCATTGTGGGTCCTCCCACGTTCTTTGGTCTTGCATTGTGGAAGTGGAGGGGGTCGAAATCAGAACAAATGCTGCCATTTCCTGCCATCCCGTGCTCTGGCCATTGAGTGGCTGCAAAAACAAACGTGGGAGTGTTACTGATAACATAAAAATATTATCCGGCTCCTGTTGCCGACTGCTACAGTACCTTTGAGAATAGCTATTAGAGCAGAGACAGTGGGTCCTGACTGTGACTATAGATCAGGTGATGATGTACAGTAAAGCATGTGTTTATACCATGGGTCGACACATAACTGGGGCAAGGCTTTGATTTCGGACTTGATAAAGACACAAACAAACACTTGTCTCAGAGTTCTCAAGACTTTTCAGGTTCCTTGCTCTGTTTATCAGTGTGTTATCTCAAGCCCAGGAGTGTTAAATATCATAAGCTGGCAGTGACCTGTTATAACGTTTATGTATTTACCATTTATAAAAATGAGCATATTGTGGATTGTCACACTATGCCATGGTATTTGACATATTCCTAGTAGATGCAAAACTAATGGAGAACTCAATATTATTATTAATATTTGTAGGAGTAGTAGTAGTAACAAAAATGGTCCCACTTTATATTAGGTATTCTAAACTACTATGTACTTACATAAAAAAAAGGACAATGTGCTTATTTTGTCCATGTTGTTTTGCAAAACAATTGTGATACTACTCATCTGGGATACGGGTAAAGTTAGGGACAGGTTTTGTAAGGTTAAGTTTAGAGATGGGTTAAGGTGTGAGGATAGGTCAACATTGTAATTATAAATGTATTTACAGAAATTAATTACTTATGTAATTATATGCAGATATGTTTTTAATATACTGTAAGCACAATGTAAAAACATGTATGTACACAATACGTGCATTGTAAAGGATTAATGGTAACGCTTCCTTTTACAGTCCTGTTACCCATGTACATACTATGTACTTATTATAGTAATTACAATTACTGGGTAATAACTAGATACTACCCCTAAACCTACCCCTAACCCATGTACTTACCTTAAATTAGCCAGTACTTTCTAGGTAAGTACACTGTAAGTACACGTAAATACTGTACTGGGATTAATATTTATTAACTTTTATGTCTTTACTTGGTTTTACTTTTTTTACTTATTTAGTGGAATGTAAACATGAACATACTGTGGACAACACTATCACTGTCACATTATCCCATGATATTTAATATATTCATAGAGTAGATGCAAAAATAATGGATAACTTATGATGATGATGATGATGATGATGTTTGATTTTCAAGGAGAGAGAGAAAAAAGTATATAAGAGAAAAAAACAGCACTGACAATCTACTCAAAGATCATGAGTCTAATAAAAGGCACCATAATACAGACATAATTATGGTACAGAATTGTAAGGCTGTCGATTTGGGGAGGCATCGTTCATTATCCGAGCTTGTGGTGTGCTGTTAAGGTGAAGTCTCTGACAGATTGTGTGGTGGAGAGCCATGTCAGCAGGAAGGGTTACAGCCTGGACACACCAACACATCCAGAAGGTTCTCCACAGGACTCTGACGGACCGCAAATGCTGGAATAGCTTTCCAGGGTTCCAGTGGACCTCAGAGATCAAACGAAGCAGCAGGAGTGTGAGAGAACGAGAGAGAAAGAGAGAGAGAGCGGGGTTGTTTGGGAGGGGGGAAGAGGACGGGATCGTGAAAGACTGCGAGACTGGGAGAGAGATACAGGGGTAATGACATTTCTCTGACAGGGGTGCGGAGTGATACTCTTAGTTTTCTTTCTCATCCATTCGCTGCTGGTGGGTGGATCCGGGGCCAAACCCAACGGTTCCCACAATCCAGCTTTCTGAAAAGATTCATAATTACTCTTAAGAAGGTAATAGTGTCAAATGAATGCCTGCAGGAACAAAGGATCTTATTATGCTTTCTTGTCAGTGTGTGTGTGTGTGTGTGTGTTGGGGGGGGGTGGGGGGGGGGGGGATGTGCGTGTGAACATTCATGTGTATATCGGTCATCTATTGCTATTACGTCTGGAGGAATAGCACACAGTAGACGATGGGAAAGGGAAAGGAAACAGTGTAGTTTTACCCAGCCATCAAAGATCTCTGGTGTTTATTTGGGGTCTGTGTGTTAGTCTTGCAGTTGTTTTTAACGTTTTTTTTTCCCCTTTGTAGTCAAGTATAGTTCACAATCACTGCTAGAGTTCCTCTCTCTCTCTCTCTCACACTCACACACATACATACACACACACACGTCTGAGAGTCGAGAGAACTCTTCTTATTGGAAAATCTTTCAATAAATCAATGTGACTTTAAACACATTTCCCCCATGACACCCCTGACCTGATAAGAACTCCACTAATCTCTTTTGAGGCTGTCAGTGTGCTTTGAACAAAATCTAGTTCGCATCTATCAGCAAGGTTATTTGTCAATGACTTATAATCCTAGGTAAATTTCTCTGGTTTTATATTAGAGGCGGCTAAGGGTTCTCATGTCTGAAGTTTCTCAGGCTTGGGAAAAAGGAGGAGACCAAAGTGGAACAAAAAGAATGTTATGGATCTGCCTGCCAAAAACAATGAGAGCAGAGAAAAGTGAGGAAAAGCGGATAATTGTTGCAATTGTACTGAAATTTTAAACAGAAAAGATCTTTATTCGGTTGCCGCTTCGGCTTATTTTACTTGATACGCTTTTATTTGTATTATTATTTACATATTTGCCATTACTGTTTTCATGTGCCTGCCTTTATGTGCACGCAAATATGATCTGGCTCTTGAGAAAACATGCAGTGTATCGTTCCAGCGAAGGCAGGGAGCGATCTGCAGCGAGCCGAGGCCTACTGGGTAATTTATGAAGTCTCAATTAGACAAGCACACAAAGTAATGATTCTCAAAAGCGCTTTGTCCAGCACACAGCGTATAAGATGCTGTCCATGCTTATTAGACCTGCCTCCCGAACTTCCTAAACGGCATTCTCAGATGAATTATTAATAACACATTTGAGAGACTTACTGTTCCTTGACTGCCCATGGAAGCAGCTGTTTTGGTTAAAATAGACTAAAAAGCATTTGTAATTGATAAAATTGCCATATCTAAACCGAAGAGGTCTTTAAGAGTGGGAAGTGGATTTCGAGAAACGAAAGTACTGTTGTTTTTCCTCACTATTGTCTGCAAATAGGCATACTCTTGTTTCCATGGATAAATGCTTTCATATCTGCCAGCTCATTTTTTGGTCTTTACAGAGAATGTTAGATCTTCTGTTGTTTACAGGTTGTGTCAAAAACTAAAAAGCCTTGCCTTAAGTGCTTACACTGCAAATAAATAGTTTGACATTTCATATTCAACAGCGCTTTACTTGTGCTTGTAAATAAATAAAAGGTAAACAAAGGCTCCGTTTCTGGTGCGCACACAACCCTGGATCTTGATACTCTCATTTTCTGTGTTTAATGATCTCAGGTGTATTTTCGCATTGCATGCCCATGATCATCTATCTATTAGATGAAATAATAACAGACTTTTTATGTCATTCTGATGTCACTCATCTCTGTTTCTTCCAATGGCATCATTAGGTTGGCATGATTAGGCACTTGTGTGTGAGGGAAACACATTACTGTTTAATAAAGACATGAGTGGTCTGTTGAAACCAACACAGTGACGCTTCTCACTATTACCCTTTGTGAGATGTGTATATATTTGTTTAACATAAATATTGCTCTTCATTCAAGTACATACTCTAGTAAGTATTACCAAAGCAGAGTTCAGAGTCCAAGGCATGATCACAGATGCTAGCTTAAGTAGTTAAACATTTGCACACCATAGTATCTTGCAGTCATTTATAGTTAGTATTCCTATGGTCATACTACATATGTGTACCTGTCACTATTCATACAGATCTATATATTTTATGTAGTAGTTGTATGTAGTACTTTGTCATGGCCAAAAGTATGTGGACACACCCTTCAGATTACCATGTTTGACTGTTTCAGCTACACTCATTACTAGCAGCTGCATCAAATCCAGGATACAGCCATGCAATGTCCTCTGACAAACAGGCTCCCTTTGGGGAAGAGTCAGTGTGAAAGTACTTGATTTGCTTGCACAGAGCTTAAATCCCATTGAACACCTTTGGGTTGAATTGGAACGGTGACTGTAAGCAACTGCAACTGCCGTCAGTGGGTCTGAATGAGAGCAAACATCTAGTGGAAAGTCTTCACACAAGAGTGAAGAAACAAAGGAATTACCAACTCCTTATTAATGCCTAAGCTTTTGAAATAAAATGTTCCACAAGCACATACACTACCGTTCAAATGTTTGGGGTTATCAATACTCATTCATTCATTCATTCATTCATTCATTCATTCATTCATTCATTCATTTCTTCATTCATTCATTCATTCATTCATTCATTCCCTTCATTCATTCATTCATTCATTCATTCATTCCCTTCATTCATTCATTCATTCATTCATTCATTCATTCATTCAAAGCTGAGTTGATCAAAAGTGACAGTAAAGACAGTATTTGCAAAAAAATCTATTTCAAATAAATGTTGTTCTTTATATCAATCAAAGAATTGTGAAAAATAAATATTTGTTTCTACAAAAATATTAAGCAGTACAACTATTTTCAACAATAACATTAATAAAAAAAAAATGTTTCTTGAGCAGAAAATCATCATACTAGAATGATTTCTGAAGGATCATGTGACACTGAAGACTGGAGTAATGATGCTGAAAATACAGCTTTGCTATCCGAGGTATAAATTACATTTTAAAATATATTCAAATAGAAGTTAAAATAATTAATATATTACATTTTTTACTGTATTTTTGATCAAGTAAATGCAGCCTTGGTGAGGATAAGAAACTTCTTTCAAAAACATAAAAGAATATTACCGACCCCAAACTTTTGAACGGATGTATATGTATGGATATATTATTTGGGCCCACTACTCTAGAATATAAATATATACATATATATATATATATATATATCTTGAAAATAAACATCTTGAACATGATATGGAACATGATGGTTTAATTAAAAACACATTGACTTGAAAGCAAACACAAACACTTAAAAACTAAAAAAAAGAAGGGTAAAAAGGATTGTAGTTAATTAAAACAATCCCTTGCTTCACACATTCTTATACATCCCTCTCACACACACACACACACACACACACACACACACACGCGCGCACACACACACACACACACACAACCACCTCTCTTTTACAGGGGAACTGGCTTTAACCAATCCCACAATCCCTCAACCAAACTTGCATATATTACAATCACCTGAGAGTAGGAGCTCTCATCTGTGTGACAGTAAAGCTGCAAATCTTGCAGTCCTAAATCTCTCTCTGTTTAGCCCGCACTCTCACGTCGTCGCTGTTCTCAAACCGAGCGTTCACCTCTTGGCCTCGCTGAAGAAACATCTGCGTTGTGTGTGGGGCAGAGGGGCTGTTTTGGCCAGCGTTCACGCACATATGCAGAAAAATAGAAATGTAAATAAGAGCAGATTCATAAATACTGCCTGTCTTAATTGAGACCCAGTAAGAGTAAGTAGCAGATGTTAGAGCAGGAACTGTTGAATCATCAGAGACCAGTGGGGAAGCAGGCAAAATCATATTGAAAAAAAACAAAAAAAACACTCAGCCAGGTGCTCGTGATTTTCCTGCACTGCAATCCATGAATCCACGCGCATGCATGGATGTGTGTGTGTCTGTGCCACGTATGGATTAGGAACTGTTTCCTTCCTCTTTTTTCATCCAAAAACAAAGAAAAAAAGGCCTGCAAATGTGGAGAAAAATAGAAGTGACTCCGGAGGTGCCTGGAGTCACAACTGCGAAATGTGTGCAAGAATAAAGAGCTGTTAAGACAGAACTATCAGCGCTTAAGCTGCGACACACTCTCGCTCTCTCATCTCTGTCCAAACTCCAAAATGAACACAGGGAGATGCAAACCCAGTTTCTATCACATGTCACAAGCAGCAAAAGCCTGTCAGCCTACATTCCCACTTAATACATCCAAATCTCTCTCTCTTTTATTCTCTTACGAGAGACTGTTGCTTGATCTGAGGAGAGTATGTTCTAGCTGCTCGCTTGTGTGGGACCGCTCTCATGATTTCCTTCCCCCCTGGAAAACGCGGTGTGTGGATGTCAGGTTCCCTCTGATAGCTGCTGTGTTGGGACTGCTGGGAAACCAGAGAGAAGGTGGCACTGACAGGTCCCGCCGAGCAGGATAAAAGGACTTGTTTCTGTTTCTACATTCTCTCTCTCTTGCTTTCTCTTTTCATTCTCTCTTTTTCACAACATATAAAGTGACTGACAGCGTGGCAGTGTAAAGGGACCTCGTCTGGAGCTGTCTGACTGACTGACTCAGATGCAGCGTTCGGCGGTGCGTTCCCTCGACTGAGCGGTGCAACGCCGAACGAAATTAGTAAGCGAGAGCGGTGTGGTGCGCAATGCTTGCGCGAATAATAGCGCCGCTTGCTCCAGGGACCCTCGACTCTTCTAGATTAGGGCTCACAATTAATACAACACATACACGAGACAGAGAGAGAGAGAGAGAGAGAGAGAGAGAGAGAGAGAGAGAGAGAAGAGAGGCCTGCTGAACACGATCCTATAGGAACATCTCAGACACTGAATGTTTATGAATGAGGCTGCGTCTGTTGGACTCCTTTGTGATGAGCTTAAGTTTTGTCACATTTTCTTAGAGCACATAAAGTGCTCTGTTTGTTTCCTGGTAGGCTACTCATTGTTTTTGTGTACGCCATGTAGGAAGCAGTTACAACAAAGGCAAAACTTCACATTCATGTGTATGTCTGGGCCGTGCAAAAATTCTGAATTGAAGAATTGGCTGCCTTTGAATTCATGAGTGTGGTTTGTAATTGAATAAGCCACACCTCACAGGAATTGAAATGAAACGAGAGGAACTGAATTGTTATTCAAAAAAATATAAACATTAGCAATGTAAGTATTTGTCCACCCGGTTCTAAAGTTAAGTTCGATTATTTTTTTACATATTTATAAAATGTTTTATGAATTATTAGTTATATGCTTGTTAATATAATACTTAATTAAATTCTTATTTTTCATAAGATTGTCTGTAAGGCCTATAAATCGTCAAGCCTTTTAAAACCTTTAAAAATGTTTTCAAGACTTGTCTTGACGAACTTTAATTTTCTAAATAAATTACAATCATATGAATTTCTTTGAATTCATTTAAATTTGACCTCCTTTTAAGTGCAATAAAAGATTTTATTTTATGTTGATTATTTTATTTAAAAATTTTTTCTTTTTTCATTATTTTTGGTTATTTTGTATTATTTAATGGCACTCAAACCGCGCGTGTGTGTGTGTGTGTGTGTGTGTGTGTGTGTTTGGCCTTGGCCTATTTTGGCCCAAATGTATTTATATTTGCCCTGCAAAATAAAAAGCTTGATTCATTCTCTACTCGTCCTGATGAACAAAAAATTAGCTCCTGTTGTCAAACAAAACATTCTTTTTATTAAAAAAACGCATAAAGGGGGGAGCAAACACGAAGCGAAGAATTTAAAACAACACAACCCAAATCTCATCAGAGGGAAATGTGAAGCGTACGCATTTAAGAGAAACAGACAATGACAACTTTTACCAGCAGCCCTGCCTCGACCTTGTTAGTGGGGCACTCTGGTAATCTGCGCTTAATGATTTTTCTCTTTTCTCCCTCGCCCTCCCTTCACCTCTCCCTCATTCTTCCTCCTTTCTCTCTTTTACATTAGACCACAGCTTGAGCCTGAACCACAGAGTGTCACAGTCATTTAAGACGCAGCCCTAACGTTTTTTTCCTCCTCACATTCCGACGCCATTATGTTACATTGTTGCAGAATAAAGAGCCGTATTATGTTCCAGCAGTAAAGGGCACAAGTGGACTGAGTTTTTATCTGCTGAACGAATCAATCAGGATTATGTCAGTTGAAAAGAATCACAGACAGCAGTCGCCAGCGGACGAGGCCCGTGTATGTGCGCGATTAGGAGGGATGCGTAAATATACGTACGGGAAAAGCGTATAACGGTTGTTGAGTGAAGTGTCATTTCTGCGAGAGCTCTGTTTTATTTTACACTGTTCTCTCACAGTCAGAGGATTGTGAGGACACTAATTATCATTTCAGCAGAAATGATTACGAGATCAAATGGAGATCGAATGCCATTTCCTTCCATTAATGCGGGGGGTTTAGTGCGGCTGTCATGCATTGGCCATCGCCGGGCCTGTGGGAAAAAGACTGAGGGAAGAATTGGGAGAGGCTTAGACCAGGGCGGGGCTTGGCCGACGGGAATATTCATAACAACAGTGCACAGAAACGGATAGATGACCTCCGGATAGATTGAAAGATCGCCCGGAGTCCGGATGAAACTTTAAGATGTGTGTGGATGCTGGTTAAAACGCCTGTATCTGTTCATGAAACGCGTCTTTTCATTTATTTAGCGGCGTTGGTCCGCATTCAGTGCCTGGACGGAGGTCGTGGCCTGAGGGTCGCCCCTCACAACCTGCTAGCGAATGAGCACACAAGTGAACAGCCATGAAAAGAACACATTTTGTGTGTCAGTGTAGTCGGACAAATTGTTCCACTGCACCGCGTTCGTGTTAGTAGTAGTTAGTAGCTTCGAACGAGCGAAGAGATTTGTGTTGCAGAAGTGGTAAAATTGTAGATATTGTTTAAACATCCTCCCTTGGCTTTGCTTGAAATGGATGATGGAAAATTTCAAAGTGCCGCATAACCATTTGTATTGTATTTATGTATTGCAAAAAAAGGTAATAGATCAAGCACATTCCATTATCCCCTTATAAGATCATTAGCAAATATAATTAGATATGAAAAGAAAGTAATTTGGGTTAGAGAGGGAGAAAAGCGCTATCAGGCACAGAAGACAGATTGCAACATCAGTGTTTGGCTTTAAATTGCTCAGTGGAGGTAGTATCAGTGTGAGAATCTCTGCCCCAGAAATAGACTGAGTCAGAGAGCAAGACACTCCGTTTTCTCTGTTTTCTTTTCTTGGTGTAGTCAGAGTATGGTTGGTGGCTGGTAGTTGTTCTTATTCTGGTTAATATGTGCAAGACAAACAGTTTTTGTGTCATTCTCCATCATCTGAGGCAGGTTTATTTGCTGCCTAGTCATCCAGAGTAACAAACTCGCTGTTTGTTTTACCTTCACAGTCATCCTTTCCTCACGGTGCCTTTTAAATCGAAAAAAGCAGAGGACTTTTTCAAGTGTGCCACATGCACGAGGTCGCCTGCTTCTTTGTGCTCCTCTGTATACTTATCTAAAGGCAATCTGAACCCACACAAGCACTAAACGTACAATTCTGCCGTTTCCTCCAGAAACATTGGGTTTCTTTTACGCTTTGAGGGGAGAGAAGGGGGTGGTGTGCGAGGATTCTTCTAGTCTTTGTGAATCCCCACAAATGGTATTCATAAACATCCTGTATTCATTAAAACCTTCTAAAAATATGATTTGGGTGCACTTCCTTGCGTTCGGCCCGCTTATATATGTGTGTTTGCGTGTGTGTGTGTGTGTGTGTGTGTGTGTATTCGCACGCTGACTCGTATTTACATATTTATAAATACTGGGCTGTACAATGAGGTCTACCTTTGCCAAAAACAACTCTTTTCCAGCAGTACCGGATGCCTGGGAGAGAACAAAGCCACCCTCCATGGCAGAATGTGCGGTGTGTGTTGTGTTTGTGTTCAGCAGGAGATGATGGTGAACCACATCACTTACATCTAGACTTCATTCATATCGAAAAACAGAGACTTTTAGACTACCAAAAACAGCTGAACTGAAGTTTTCCTGTAAACAGAGGATATTAGACTAAGCACTCAGTAGCTACATAATGTGGTAAAAATATCAGTCAGAGGCCACGTGCAAAATAAATGTTCCCGATTCCTTTCCATAATGCATGTTCTGCCTTATCTGATTGTTTAAACATGTATTCAAAAGTTCTGAAATACATATCCTCGCATTTTCCTCCAATTAAATGACCCCTGTTCTCAGGAAACCTAAAACGAGCAGGCCTTTGAAACACAAATATTCACTAAGTAGATTTCATGGTAAAAATAGAATACCTGAGGGAGGTCAGGGTATAAAGCGGCCCTGTGTTTTAGATGGGAGCGCTCTTCGCCTTAACTCTGTGGTCCGGGAATAATAAGAAGCAGTTAGGAAATGTCAGGACTTTGACTCAGACAGCCCCGCTTTTCCCCAAGTGTGCTGGCCCTTGTTAACTGAGCTTGCTTCCAGCCTTGTGCTGTGCTATTGTTCTGTCTGCCTTTTCATTTAGCCATTCTGTTAAGCATGACACTTGTATTAACATAAGATGGATCCTGGAGCTATGTGTCCTCTTACCATATGTCTTGTATTACTTTCCAGGGCCCTCTCTTGTCTCACAGTGAGAGTGTATTATCGCACTTAAGCAGTAGAGGGTGCTACATTTTCTTGCTTCTCTTTGATTCAGTGGTGGAAGTAGTGTCATTTTCATTACCATTTCAAGTTCTCCTGTTGATCATGTAAAAATAATTTAACTTTTCTTTTTTATTTGTATTGAAATAATGACAAAGAAAACGAATGTTTGGGCAAACACAAACAAAGATGCACGATTCAAGCTATGAAAAAATAGACTGATGACAACATAATGTGACAGGCCAGAGTATGATAAATATTTCTAGGCTGGCGAAATAATTAAGCAATCACTCCACATGCGGACAGGAAGGCTTCAAAATTGATCAGAACAGGAGAAGGAAAAAGTTGTTAGGATCGTAAAGTTGGTGTGCTAGTCTCCAGATCGCAGTGGCAGTTGTTTGGGGAAAAGAAATGGGGTCCTTAAATAATAACATTCCAGGTGGCTTAGTTAATGAAGAGTGAAAATCAAATATGGGGCGGAATCTGTAACTCATTACCAGAACTTTCTTTAAGAGGAAGTCACCAAGAGCACTGGCCCCTGGGAGACCAGGCGTTTTTAAAACCTGATAACATAATTTATTATCATTATGGTTATGATTATCTTAATTTCCTCATGGACGCACAACCAAAAAAATGCCAGCAGACAGCTGTAGAGCCGTGACCACATATAGTCGTACAAAACACTGCCAATCACTTCAGATTTGATAAATATCAAACACTTTATCTGTAGATTAACATGAAATATCAGCAGGTTAAAGGAAATTGACATTGAGTAACAAGATCTTATTTCCAACATGAAGTTGGGCGGAAAGATAATTCGGGGGCTTATACTGCCATCTCTTGGACAAAGTGTGCACTGCACCCTTCGGCCTGAACGGTTGAAAGAAATCAGTGGTTTTCTGTAATGCCATAAGTAACTGAAAACTGTTTTTTCAATACTTTTAGTAATAAACAAATTATATTTACACTGTAAAAAAAAAAAGTTTCTGCATATTTTTTTTCAACTAGTCATTTCAACTTAAATTACATTACACTACCTTTAAAATTGTATGTTTTAGAATTTTATATAGCTTATACAACTTCTATAAAGGTTGAAAATTGCTTAACTTATTTTGATGAGTTAAAGCAATGTAAAAACACATGTTGTCAGAACCTATTGATCATATATATATTTTTGTACAGTGTACTTTCATATATAAGTAGAGCAGTGGCATTTGTGTTTAAAAAAAAAAAGAATAATTTCTATCTGAGAACACAAAAGTGGTTAATTATATTTCTTAATCCATATAAGCAATTTCAGAAGCGCCTGACATCTGAGTGGAAAGTGTGTCTGTTAAAGAAGAGCACATCTGAGATGTGTGCATAATGCAAAGCGAGTGGGCGTCAGCGTTATTGCTCTTTGGCAAATCTAAATGACGATGTTTTATTCCATTATTAGCGGGGAACTGACTCCTCGTTTCATTTCCATAACATTTCTTGTGAGAGCACACTCAAATAAATGCATGTTTTAATTTCATTTTGTCATTTTCATAGAGGCACTTTAAAAGAACACGACTCGGAAATGCACTCTGTAGATTTTATTGCCAAATAATTTTCTTAGAGGTTGTAGAGGGAATTAAACAACATTTATATTATTTAGTTCAAACGGCGATAGCACATAAATAGGGGAAAAAAAAGCAGTAAGCATTTTCGCTGGATTCAAACTTCAGCAGTAATTGCACAAGTGCAATGTTCACAGAGTTATTGTCTTTATATTAGAAGACTTTATATATTTATATCTTTATATTAGAGCTGGAAGAAGTCTGAAAGTGTTCAAATTACCCTCCTCCCATATCTAATATTTTATTTTATGATTCACAAGATGCGTTTTCTTTAGTGCCATTAGAGGTTAACGGAATCTGAATGGAGGGGTTAATAGTCAACATTTAAACACACACACACAAACACACATAGGCATTACAGTGGTCGTTCATTTCTTTCCAAATGTACCCAAAATCATTTTTTTTGTCTCATAATAACTGCTTTGAAAATCATAATTAAGTGATCAAAAGCAAACTGTTTTTCTTTTATTTATTATTGTTCAAAACATTTTTTTTAGTCAAGGGAATCAAAGGATGTACATTTCGGTCACACTTAAGTGGACCTTAAGTCAGTTGAATTCTTTATAAAACATGTTTTAGTCATTATCACAGGCTAATAATAGTTCTTTGAATTTTATGTCCTTTAAGTGTTACCAAAATCTGAGATGCCAATTTAAAATAAATGACAACAAACATAATAATATGGTTTGATTTGACTCTCTTTCTTTTTTTCTGTTAATGATGGTCTGTCAAAAGTTGTATGCATTTGAGAGAGAGAGAGAGAGAGAGAGAGAGAGAGAGAGAGAGAGAGAGAGAGAGGAAGGACACAGGCCGTGGTGTTAATCTGCGTTTGTTCTCTTAACCGTAGTTCATCTGTGGGCGGAGGAAGAGGCGTCCCGAAGGTTTGGTCCTGCTCTTACCCCTGAACATAGCCTAACTGACACAGAGATGCAGGACTAATCAGAAACTAACATCACCTCCCCCTACTGGACTGAGCGGCCAAGAGCAGGCGACGGAAAAAGAGGACGAGGATTGTGACAATGAAGGACATTATCTTATCAAAAGCATTATTTAACGTAAAAGACTTCAAGAGAGAAAAGAAAAGAAAAAAAGACTAATAAATTGGACAGCTCAGATGGTTTCCTACACGAGCGTTCTCGCTGGATGGAGGGAAGAAGATCTGTTGATGTTTAGTGAGCTGGAAACAGTGAGGAAAAAAAACAAAAATTTTTGCTTCCTGTGTTTATGTGTCTTGAATCCTCCCTTGTGTAGCTGATAAATACTTTCTGTGTTTTTAATTGCTTTTTTGACTTTGACCTAGTGAGGAAACGTTGAAGTGCTTGTCCCTCAGAGCAACACATTCCTTGAACCAAGATGGCGGAGAGTTGCCAGTCTCAGAAAGAGAGAATGAGAAACCGTACAGACTTCCCTCTCTCCCTCTCTCTCTCTCTCCCTCTCTCTCTCTCTCTCTCTCTCTCTCTCTCTGTCTCCCTCTCTCTCCCTCTCTCTGTCGGTGTTTCTCACTGCCCACTGAATCTTCACCAGTGTTATTTGTCTGAGGCTTCCTAAACCGTTCCTCTGGACGTTTGGACCAACTCACTACACGATTGGAGACCAAGCACATCCTTGTCAAAAACTCAGCACACTCTTAGCAGTCAGTGCCTGGACGTCAAAGCAGAAGAATGACAATCCAGTACATTCAGGAAATGAGAACACTGCGTTTAAAAAGGGAAGCTACGCCTTTTTCTTTGAGAACTGGCTCTGTGATTTTCACGATATGTTCTCCTGGTGTGTTTGTGGGACGTTCAGAGCTGAACTCCCGAGAAAGAGGACGCTGTGGCACTCGAGACAAAAAAACAGCCGAGGTGACGGAAGAACTAGTTTACATCGAGCGTGTCTGATGAAACGGCACGAGCCAAGGAGACTGCGAACGCGCAGCCTGCAGAAATCAAGCAGAAACGCGGCCCCTAACCCTACATGCTTTGATCTCAGTCTTGCTCACTTCAAGTACTCTGGTTATGAGATTGTGTTTGTAATATACTGCCACCAATCAGTGTTGCAAAGTGTTACTGACTACTGAAATGGTTTGATGTATTCAATTATTAAAGAAAAAGAAAAGAAAAAAGAAACAAGTATTGTCTAGCCATAGATACAGTCATGCGTTGTTGCATTTACAAAGCTAGCTGTTTTAGAGTGTAGGTATTAGATTGGAGTATTCTTCTCTAGTACTGTAATTTTTGCCTTTCACCTTTGTAAAATACCAATAACATTAAAAGAACAGGAAAAAAAAGAAAGATTGACAATCTTCTTCTGTTGCTGCAAGCGTAAAAATCCATACAGTATATATACCCATGCCTCACGCAAGCAGATGCAAACTGAGGTTTCCCCCCTGAAGTATTTTGCACTGTGATAGTAAATGAAAATCCAGTCTATACAGTACGCAGATCGCTAATGGAAAATGAAGGTGCGTGTGTGCGTGCGTGTTTGTGCGTCCCTTGACGTTGTGGACTGATATTCTCTCTAATCTTTTGTGAACTCTGCTGATTTGGTCTGTGTAGTTCAAACTATTTCATCTTATGATGGTCATCTATGTTGCTTTGAGAATCAATTCAATGCACTTCATTGAAGTCATTGTGTGTAGACTGATGCGTTCGAGTCCAGTCTCTTCAGATATATTCTTTAGTTGTCCTCTTTGCAAAAAAATAAAATAAAAACACATCTCTGAAAATTGAATTTGTTTTTTTTTATAGTTTCCAAACAAGGTTATGTCTTATTGTAAATGCTACAATTAAATAAATAAATAAATAAAATAAAAAAGTCTCAAAGTGAAGCTGTTTAGTGAACTAGTTTCAGTAAACTAGTACAGGCTACGGTAAGGTAAAGGACTTATGACAGGGAGGGTCAGTGATAGGATATGTATTGACCAATCCCTATATACACTGGTTATAGATGAGCACACCTCTGGCTCCCTCCTCTGTGTAGTATAACTGAGCATCTCTCTCTCTCTCTCTCTCTCTCTCTCTCTCTCTCTCTCTCTCTCTCTCTCTCTCTCTCTCTCTCTCTCTCTCTCTCTCTGAGCTGTCTTGTGGACTGTATGATTTTCATTTGGTTGCTGTATCTTCATGGCAGATGCTTTGTTTTGTAACTACTGAACTGTACTTATAATGAGAAATAAAATGTATTCAAACTATGAAACACCAGTGTGAACAACTGAGCATTTTTTTGTGCTACATATTTGCAATTTTAACTTTGAACTTACAAAACGTTTTGTGAGGAAAGGGTGCAATAAATGTACTACAAACGAAAGCTTTTTTTTTTTTTTAAAGAAATGTATACTTTTATTCAGCAAGGACACATTAAACATTAAATGCATCTCATTTACATAACGGTAAAGTCATTTGATACAATGTTACAAAAGATTTCTGTTTCAAAGAAATGCTTTTCTTTTGAATATTTTATTCATCGAGTATCACTGTTTACACAAAATATAAAGCAGCACAAGAAATAAGCATAAGATATTTTTTGTTAGCAGCCAATTTAGCATATTAGAATGATTTCTGAAGGATCGTGTGACACTGAAGACTGGAGTAATGATGCTGAAAAAAATTGGAAGCTTTTTTCCATCACAGGAATATATTGCATTTTAAAATATTTTTAAATAGATTACAATTGTTTTTTTTTTATTAATAATAATAAAATTCACAATATTACCGTTTTGTATTTTTTTGATCAAATAATTCTGCCGTGCAAAAGCAAAAGACCGTAACTTCGTTTTTGGTCGAAAATGAGTTATTGATATTTTTGGCACATTCAAGACCTCCTTTATCATGTCATGTGGATAAATATCTTGCGTCAATTCCGTTGTTTTTTCGAGAAAATAATGGTTTGTCTTAACCGTAACTTCCAAAAGCCCATGAGAAACCAAGGCAGAACACCGTAACACCAGTTACAGCTCTTTGGCTTAGTTTTGGAACGCTCATATTGAGTTACGGCACTCTGCCTTTGTTTAGCCGCGCGTGAATATGAAGTTACTGTGCTGGCGTTCTATGCTACCAATCAGATTATACGGTGTTCTGCCTTTGTTTTACTCTCCATTAAAATTGAAATTACGATGTAGCCTGTGTACTTTGTACAGCTAACTTACCATCCGTCCCTGTAACTTCTGATGTCCTCAGAGCTTTGTCCTGCACTAATGCGGTCAGAACATTTCTTAACCCTCTCCATCGACAAACGTGCGATATCGATTGCGAAGGATGCAGAGTTGACAGAAAAATGTTACACATGCCGTAGCAGGTCAATACAACAAAGAACTAAAGCCCCGCCTCACCCAGTTCGGGTACCGGACCTAGTTGAAACAATCATGCATCTAGCTGGCAGAGTGCCAAAACTTCGCCGGCGCCTTCAGCTCCGCCCTGAACACGGTCCAGCCACGCGGGACTAATATCACAGAGTGATAATAATGAAGCAAGGGTATATTGGCGCATACAACATACTGAAGCAAGTGCTGGTGCATACAACATCAGAACAGCTGTTAAAAGCATGCATACAAAACACAGCGTCAGGAATAAATCCGCGGGACGAGCGAAGTGCACGCACAATAATAGGGCAGGCAGCTGAAACCAACGCATACTGAAAAGACGCAGAACACAAAAGGTTGTGCTATGCATTAGTCGTCTAAGGCCCGATTCACATATCGCGTCTTTTGCGCGCTCAAGTTCATTATTTCAAATGTAGGCGCGCGGTATGCGCGCTCATAATGGAAGCGACGCGGTCGCGGTGCGACGCGCTCGTTTTTTCCAAGCGCGTCCGCGCCGCATCGAGATAAAAACATCTCAACTTTTCAGAATGCCGCAAGCGCACCATAAACGCACAGTGGGTCACGTGACAAGAACCAACCGGAACGCAACCGCCCTAGCGCTTTAGAAAAAGGAGAATGCGGCGCGCCCAGCGTTTTCTACGCGTTTTTAGGCGCTATATGTGAATCCGGCCTAAGTAGTCCAGAACGCGCTCCCTACTGAGTCCTAAGGGCTAAAGCACTGCATATGCTACTTTTCGTGAACGGAGCGTGACACATTCGAACACGAATCTCGGTAAACGCCTGTGAAAGTATGCGTCTTTCAGATCCACCGCTATAAACCAGTCTCCGGGTCGAATGTGCGCGAGGATCTGTTTTATCGTGATCATTACATTACATTATAACGCGTGTTTAGCAAGTCTTATGCCACTCGGTAGCACTTAGTTGAAGATAATCTTTAGTCTTTACCGCTATGGAGGTATTTTGCCATGTTTAATGTATTAATAGGGCCACCAGAATGCAACCAAAGCACAATAACTAGAAGGCTAGGTAATTGTAAATCATACAAAATAATTGCCATGATCACTAGATTTTATACAGGTGTTACTATAATGATTTTGTTAATGTGATCAGCAACCAAATATTGATAATGTGGAAGTTACTGCCTTTTGCCTTGGCATGACTTCTCACTTTTGGCTGACAATACAAAGGCAGAGTAGGCCTACAGTAACTTTAAAATAGTGGTCAAAAGTCAAGTTTGAGCTCAAAATTTTGTTATGTAGATAATTTTCATTACTTAATCATCTAACTGCCAGATTTTCAGTGTCCTACCTAATTAATTTGGCGGGACAACTAAAAATCTTTAAAGTCATTTTTCTCAGTTCAACACTCTAGCGAGTTAAGGTCTTTTGCCTTTGTAGGGCAGAATTGCAGTCTTGGTGAGCATATGAAACATTTAAGAAATATTACCGATGTATGTATTTCCATTTAGATGTTCATGTATATATATAGTAGATAATTGTGAGTGGAAAAATCTACCAGCAGAGCAAGACAAAATGCACAGCATACACTGAAGATATTTTTAGTGACAAGATATCTTCTATAATGTTGCTTTTTGAGTTAACGTTTTTTTAAGAATATTTACATTTTACTGGAAAGACAAAATACAATAAGCATAGCGGACTTTTATCGGCTACAATTATATGATTGAGATTTAACTCAATTTTAAACCCAGCTCTCTCTCGAATAGAATTGCAGAGACACAAACATGGACTTGTACGATAGACAGCAGAAATGATACATTTCTCTGTCCTCTATGTTTCTCTGCACCCCTGACTCCCATGTTAAGCGTAGTACATGGTGTTAGCTGCAGGGCTACAGGCCTCTGCGCGTGTGTGTGTGTGTGTGTGTGTCTGACTCGGGAGCAGTGCGGATTATGACAGCTCGCATTACCGGCTGTGTTCCTGCTAACTGTGGCTCTCTACCCTAGGGCTATGGCCGTGTTAATTCCCCAAACCTGTGAGAGCTGGAAACTAGTGTGCCAATTGATGCTCATCCTATTTTCTTCAAACTTTTTCAGTCAAGACAATACATTCTGTAGTCCATGTGAACACACAATTCAGCATTCTGGCATAAATTAGCCTAAATTACCTTTTTTTTTTTTACTTTCTAAGATCAGATCCAAGTGGAATAAGCAGATATGTCTGCTGTTTCTCTGATGTCATTAATTGTATCAGAGAAACACATATAAGCACAGGATACCTCTCAAGGACGTTCCCTCTATCCAGCCCTCTTTCAGAGATGGATTTGCCCCGTCACACACTCGCACAACGTAGGCCAGTTACATGCGATAAACTGACACCCTTTGGCACAGAGGCCTGTTGTGTCAATACCTCAGAGAGATAAGACACTGCTCTCTAAACACATGAAAACCATTCTCACACGCACATTTACACACCGCAGACTGAGAGAACATTTTCCCATTATAGTTCCGTATTTCATGTTTTTCTTAACCTTTTCCTGTGGGTTAGCGGGGTCTCAGTGGAGGGAAACCTGATACCCTTTAGTCTGATGGGATCCATATTTGTGTTAACCTGCCGTCAAGACCCGGTGAGGGGAGGTGTCTGAGGTCAACGCCTGACTAATTTTTAAACGGATCAGCTACACTAGACCAGATGGAGAAAGGCCTGGACCTAATAAAACTCACATCCTGAAAAAATAACCGTTTCATTTTCCTGCACCCCCTCCTTGTGTCTAGCTTGTCTGGAGCTGTTGAGTGAAGAAATTGAAGAAAGTCAAGCTATTTCTTTAAGATATGGATGGATGAATAGATAGTCAAGGATTAATGCATTATCTTATCAAATCTAATTATATCTTAAAAAAATTAGTAACACTGTTCGAGTTTTTTCGAGTTTTGGGTAACACTTTATCCTTGTTACACACATAGTTACTGTAGTAATAACTATAAATTATGCATAATTACATGCAACTAACCCTAAATCAAACCCCAATCCTATAACCTAACCCTAAAGTAAGTGCGTGTATTAGAACTCTGTACTTAAATGTATACTTACACTGTAACGGACACCTTAAAATAAAGTGTAACCGCTTGTTGTTATAGTTCTTGTTACAGTGTAGTCATACATTTAAGTAATGAGTAATATTAATTAACAACATGCACTTACCATTGGGTTCATGCATTATGAATGTCTTATGAGTAAATTAGCATTAACCTAAAGTAATAAATGCTGGGAAGAGTACATTTTCGATGTTAGTTAATGATATCTGATGCATTAATGTTGACGAATTGAGCACTATTCTAAAGTGTTACCCCAAAAATACTTACACCTCTGCATTTGACCATTTGATTCTTTTAGATCATACTGTTTTTCCCTCTTGTTGGTCTTGGCTGGTTTAGGCTGGTTTCACAGCACTCAAATATAGCGAATTACAGTTGGCTTGTTTTTGTTTTAAAAAATTGTTTTTTAAATTCACGTATAAATGATGTATTAATTTGGAGTTTGAGTATGGTAATCTTTTAGTCACCATACAAAGTTATCAAGATAATATTTATTTGTATAAGATATATTGATAATTAATAAGGATATACACGTTTGTGTGCGTACATTTACGTATTGTAAAAGGTATTTCAGCGCATTAGTGTCACTCTGTCTCTGGTGTCATATTTGTGTGAGTGTGTGTATGTAGCTGATGTGTTTAAAAAGGCTGCGCGGCTGGGTTGCTGTGTGCCAGCACTTGTAGCTGGGCAGATGGTGACCTGCGCTTGAACCTCTCTTCTCTCTCATTTGTTCAGCTGGCTTTCATTTGGCCTGCATGCAGGCTGCATACTATACCAAACGCAATTCTTTATTCACACCACCAGGTGGTGGTATAAACCAACTTATGGCAACAATGCTTCTGATGGAGGCTGAACACTGTGATCTTCGAACACCAACACATGACATATAATAGATTACAATCAAGAAATGGATATTACATCAGTAAATCTTGATGGAAATGATGTGAGAGCTTGTGACAGACATTTTAACATTCAGACTCTATATTTTTGTTCTGCCATTGAGTCAGTCACATGGATTATAGCCTGTTTATACACTAGCATATCTTGTCATTAAGGGCAACTAAATGATATCTGAGAGAGAAACGCATTGTCTGCAGAGAGAATTGCACTCTATTTCCATTTTCATTCTGCAGTCAATCCGTAATCAATCTTATCAGACGTTCTTTGACAGCCTTTTCACATTTTTACACATTTTAGCGCACTCTTCCTCTCTCATTTACACGCACGCAGACAACACTCATCTGTCACCATTCGAGAGCTCTCTGGGCGTCTGGATACACACCGTGTCATAATGCTCATCATCGGCGAGCACATACAGTCTCACACACATACACGTGCAACTTAACAAGAGTGTGTGTGTTTGCTCAGCTCTCAGGCAGGGTCTTATGAATCGATGATCATGTGGTATAAGAGAGATAGATGGCTCGGAGCTCCGTCTTGTCTCCTCTAATTGTAAAATATTAGTTACATTAGAGTGTGTTGGGTGATTAATGGAACTTATTTGGAGGTGGCCCTTCCTAGCCCCCCCGCCCCGCCCCCATAAAACTCACCCACCCCCACTGCCAAAGCCTTCTCCACTGACTCCTCCGAACTCAGGGAATTCTCTTACAGCAGACAAATTGGTCATGGGGACAAAATAGAAAGGAAATGATGAGAAGAGAGAGGAAGATGGAGGTGGACGGGAAATTCACGAGAAACATGTGGAAAGAGTCGTATGAGACTTGTAACAAGAGAGCGAGATATTTTATTCAATTTTACATCTACTTCCAGGTAGCTTACATGCAAACAGTCACATAGACCTATGCGTCTGCATTGAGTCGCCCTCATCGATATTTTCCGTGTCTGCATGGGGAAAAAATCAGTATTGGTGTATATAAAAGCTGATGGGAAATGTTATTGATACCTGAGCAGATGAGCACTTAGTCCTGCTGGAGGTCCAGTGACGCTCGGCCTTGCTCCCCTTTAGCCAGCCATTAGAAAGCCATGGATCATGTTATGGCTAGCAGAACAACACCTGCTGACCCAGTGCTGGAGCTTCAGCCACACACACCTCCATCCTCTGCCTTTGTTCATATCAGTCTAGAGCTTAGAGCTGAGGACTGTGGGAAGGGAATATTTTGATTGTCTTTTCAAGTGTGGAGGCCTTGAGGAACAACTGCTTGCTGCAAATATATTCACTTTCATTTTTATATCACTTTCATTATATATTATATTACATGCAGTACACACACACATACACACACACAAGGTACTGTACAAACTGTATATTTTATCCCCTTACACTACCCTTAAGCCTACCCTCACAGGAAACTTTCTGCATTTTTACATTTTCCAAAAAAAAAATAATAATAATTTAGTATGTTTACTAAATAATTTCCCTTGTGGGGAATGATATGGTGATATCAGGTTTTACTATCCTACTATCCTCTGTATTATAACCCTGTTCTCACACACATTAGAGGCTCTGCAGTCTGTCAGGTGCCAGCCCACACACACACACACACACACACACACACAAACACACACACAGTAGTGGCCAAAAGTGATATCCGGAGGGAATATTTGTTTTTAATGATCATTTGTGCATTTAATGATCATTGTTTTCACATAATATGAGGAAACTATTTTATATATTTAAAATATATAATAAAAAATTTTAGTTCTTGAGGGAAGAACAAAACACTAAACTTGGTTCAGGTATTTATCTGACAAAATTATTTTGGTAAAAAAAAATATTTTAGTATTAATAAAATGTATAGAAAAGCATACATTGGCTATTACTACATATTCTGATGATTTTCTCTTGTTTTTGCATGTGTTTTTGCATTTCTTAGTGCGCCACCCTGACCAACAATTATGTCTGCGAAATTTGGCATCTTTCATTGAGTAAATAGATTGACTCAAGAATATTTGCGCAATATGCTTACTAAAATGTACAGATATCTACAACATTTTGTATAATGGTGAAGATAGGCCAGACCAAGCACAAACAATATTACAGATTTTTTTTTTTAATTAAGTAATCCATGGGGGATTTTTTAGCTTGCGTCGAGGTTCATCCTCAAGTCCTTCATCACAGGCAGTATAGCCCAATATTTTTCAAGCAAGGATTATAAAAAATGTGAACTTGTGGGGGAAACTAACTTTTTGTTTGTACTTCCTCTATTCATAGTTTCATTTCTGTTTGTTTATTTGCATATAATTACATTCTTGTTATTGTGGTATGTTTACTCAATATATTGCTTGCGAAAGTATTTATGACAAAATATGTCATTGCTTTTTTTAAAGAAAAACTGTCATGGTGATTATACCACAAATACTGTATAGTAATCATACAGATTGTGTTGTTTTTTGCTCATTTCTTTATACATATATATTTCTACTTATATATGTATAGGTTTAGCCTAAATTGTTTATCTTTGATATCTTTGACATTACAGCCGTTATTACCTTTGTCAATTAGATTTACCCATTAACTTAATTGAGTCAGATACAGTTAAATTAGACATACACAAAGGCCGATGTTTCGTGCTTAATTGTAATGAAAATGTGTGATGAATGTAGCAACAAATGAAAATGAAATGTGTGAATAATTGTATTTAGTATGATACACAACCTGCTCAGACACTGGGCATATTTTAAGATTATGGATAATTGTGGATAGATTATGGACTTACGCATGTAAACTAGCTGATATGGAAATACATATTTTAAGGAAGACTTCAAATCTGCAGTTTAAAATCGAGCCCCAATTTACATTGTAATATGAACAGTTATGGCAAATGTAAGTTTTGGTTCTCTGTGTTCATGTTATATATATATATATATGTGCAATGATTATGTCTATATGAAAATAATACCTTTTTTTGTAAAATCATAGATACAGTAACTGTCTAAAATGTTTTATTGTAAATACAATTTCTCAGAAAGACATTTTACCTTAAGCATTCTAAATAGTTCAGTGTCACATAAATGTCAGCGTTATTATCCCTGCTTTCCCGTACATATCAAAGTGCTGATGCATCACTCAGCCATGCTACAGTACTTTTTTATTAATTTTTTTTTTGTCCAGAATGACCAAATTCAGAGTGAAACTCATCAGGTACGAGATGCTCTCTTTTCTCTCTGCTTTGCAAAAAACACACACACACACACACACACACACACACACACACACACACACACACACACACACACACACACTCCTAGACATTTATTATGTGTCTGCCGTGACAGCTCAGCACTAGAATGTGCAGCAATATGCTCTTTAGGGATCGAGAGAAGGAGAGAAGTGAGCAGTCCTGCAGTTGAGTACTCATGAACTCTTCCTCCCCTGGCCACACAGATACCCACACACAGACACACAGTCCTGCTGAGACTGCCTGACACATCGCTCTCATCACATGATGTATATACTGCCTTTTACCCATGAGCCTTTCTAACTCTTGACCAATCACGGGACTCCATTCAGACTCTTGCCAGCACCTCTCGTGCACTGTCAGTAAAGGAAGTGGTATATTATCCCAAAAATCCTTCCCTTAACTTTCTGCACACTGTTACTCAGACACGTCTGTGTGGAAAAACAAAACGAAACGCTCTGGAACACTTCAAAGAATTCCATTTGTTCAGAAAAGAGAGAAATGAAGCCAAGTAAGGAAGATTGAAACGAGATATAGTGGCAGGTAGACTGGGAAATGTATAGCAGAGAAACAGAGAGTATATTAAGAGGTACGCCTGCTGCATCAGTTTGTAATCTAGTTCAGCGGTTAACATGGGAGCTGCTTCCCCGGTGGAGCTTTTAGAGTTTGCTTTTGATACATACACACACAATGCCAAATCCAAGTTCTTCTGTGTTGTTGTTTTTTTTCCCCTAGAAAGTCAGACTACAGCATCATTTCTTCAAATTTCCATTAGAGCTGCATTTAGTGCTATACAATCTCTCATAGCTTTTCTTTTCAGTTTGAGAAATATCCATTGTGGTTGACTATAGAGGCTCATTAGCAAAATTCAAAACCTTTTTTTGTGGAAACCTCTTGATATCGAATGCATTTAAACTTTATAATGATAAAACTTAACCAAGGTAGATATTATTACTGAGAACAATGCAGGTGCAAAGATGTTCAGCTTAGTGCCAGTCCATTGTAGCGGCGTCTTTGCTTCTTTGTGTTTACCGAATCAGAGCGAGCGGATCTGAAGGTGTGATGTCGGTTTTAGTGTGGATTCTTTCTCAGCAGGGTTTTGGGAGCAGGTGGGGAGAGATAGTGCGTAGCGCACTAACGTTGCGGAGGGATTTGGGTGTTTGGAAGCTCTCTTTGCTGAGTAATCTCCCAGCCTTTACAACACGCAGGTTATTACTGGCCGACAGATGGTACATCACTTTTTACTGCTCACACCTTCTGTGGCTTGCGTTCTCCCCAGACACACACTCCCTCTGTTTTTTTTTTTATCTTCCATATACTGTAGGTGACACTCAAACACACACAGAGACGGACAGAAAGTTTCCACTCAGATATAAGCACAAGGATCTGTAACATGCTCCACAGAGCAGAAAACCCTGGTCCAAAAACACACACATGCACAGCTTTGTGTATTTCCTACAGATTGATCATATTTGAAATATCACAAAGGCCTAGAGTATCGTTTTATCTTATAGGCAGACATAGTTTTGCTTACAGAAACACATTATGGTTATGTTGTTCAAAAACGTTTTAAGAACAGAAATCAATATGGCACTCAGGGTATATGACTCAGACGCAGGTGATCTTTGAGCACGTTGACTCTCCACAGGTTTGAATTTTAACATTTATACAACAATATGTTCTAGTCCTCGATTCTGATTTGTTGACCACAGTCCTACAGCACTGGGACTTATCTCTGTTTACATTGTGCTGCTTGTCTCTGTCTTTTGACAGACTGTCAGTTTGTGTATTTTTCAGTTACTCTTTCTGCAGGTTACATCGTTATGCCAGAGGGTGGCGACGAGTGACTCTCTTTATGAGTTAATCATTGATCAGTTCATTTATTCAATTTGTTCAAAACACTGATTCACTTAAGAATGATATAAGTGACTTTATAAGTCAGTAAACGAATAATTGAACAGATTTGTTTAAAAATCCTTTGCTTCATCCAGGAACAAAGAAAAAAAATAGACTGATTGCATCCGAATATGCCTACTTCCCTACAGTAGTCGGTGACAAATAAAATGTCAAATCAATAGACAATACTTATAAAACAGTAGGTGAAAAGTACCTGGATGATTTGAAGTGTGCATCCAATGGATGCTTTAATATCCAATTAGGCCATGGGAGAGGATTT
>CM060597.1:38464326-38669326 GCA_030578255.1 Tiaroga cobitis
AACAGGTTAATGGAAAAGAATCAGCTTGTTAGCGAATTGGACACGGCTAAATAACGTGTAACTAAATGTTTTTATAAAAATTAGTGGAGTAAAAAGTATGAAAAGTACAGATACCACATAGTAAAAGTATGAATTAGCCTAATGTTTTTGTTTTGTTTTTTTATTTCATTTTTAAGTCAAAGTAAAAAAATACTTATTGATGAATGTTTATTTATTTTCCAGTTCTATAATCCATCACACTGGTTATAATGTAGACACACTTAAATAGGCTACTGCTCAGTCTGACATCATTATAAATTATGAATTGTCAAGTAGCCAGCACTAGTCAATAAGGACGTTTACGCTGACACTTTGATCTGCAAATAAGATGCTATATTACCAAAACTTGTTATACACTGATAACTACTATACTGACAATTGCTGATAATTAAAGTGTGCAAACAAATACAATGTACCACATAGCATATAATTATGAAGAAAAACAAAATGTGTTAATGTCTATTGACAAATATACAATATAAAAACACACGTCGCATAGGGCATCGGTTCTAACAGGGGGGTCGCGGCCCACAAGGGGGCCTCAGCGAGCTCTGTGGGGGGTTGCGTCATATTTTGAAAGGTTTGAGCAATGAGCATTAAATAAAAGTCCTTAACTTTTTTCTGTTAAAAGTTTACAAAATGTATATGAGCGAGTTCATCATGAATCCATTTTCCAATCCGTGTTTTTGTCTTATCCTGAACCACTATGGTACACCTATAATAAGTGTTTACATTGGGACTTTTTTACACTGGTTCGGATCGCTGCCGCTGCGGAGTAGCCCAGTACCTGCGTGACTCGTCATAGACGTACACAGAGAGATGTAGTTCCCAGTGTTGTATAAAGTACTAGAAAGCAATACTTAAGTAAAAGTACAAGTATCGTCCTAGAAAAAGACTTTGGTAGAAGTGAAAGTTACCTTTTAGAATATTACTTAAGTAAAAGTCTTAAAGTATCTGATACTGTACTTAAGTATCAAAAGTAATTTTCTGATATTTAATGTACTTAAGTATTTGAAGTAAAAGTAAAAAGTTTTTTTTTTTTTAAAGCAAGCGGTTAGAACTTTGATTGTGAACTTTATTGTGGCCGTTCGAAAGGAGAGAGGGAACGAGTATTGCGTAGCCGGCCGCACTATAGTAACCTGGCGAGTTGTCGCTTCAGTCGTTAAACCCATAGATTAAACCTGCTATAATGGCGAATTCAGGGGACTATTATAGGCTAAGGTCACGCCCCCTTGGCAGGCTCTGACGTGTAATGACGTGGGGCTAGCTCATTGGTCGCACATCAGAGGCGCCCGCGCTATTGGATATGCAGTTGCCGCAGCACAGCCGATGAGCGAGCTAGACGCTCAATGTGCTAGCTGTGCAGCTGCAAATGCGTTTTACACATAGGCTTCAGTAAATCAAGGAAAAGGAGTTTCCCCCCGGTCCTCCAGTAGGTGCTTCCATGGCGGTTTCAGTTGTGCTTCCTCCTACTTTGGCAACAAACAAGCATTATGCTGAAATAGAGCGTGCAGAGCGTGCGTAATGCAATCTAGGAGCAGTGATTCGCCAAACCTCCCTTATTGCAGTCGCACACATTTCTTCTGATTTTATTTTGTAGTAACGAGTAACGAAGATTCTTCGTGGAAATATAACGGAGTAAAAGTATACATTTTATCTAGGAAATGTAGTGGAGTAAAAGTGAAAGTTGACATAAATTTAAATAGCGAAGTAAAGTACAGATACGTGAAATTTCTACTTAAGTACAGTAACGAAGTATTTGTACTCCGTTACATTACAACACTGGTAGTTCCGGCTACAATGTTCTTCCGAAAGACGCATTATTCTGTTAATAAATGCAAGTTTATTATCGCTCGCTATAGCGCCAAAAGCGTAAAAAATAAAGCCTCACAAATAACATGCAAGCACTGAGGCCCCAGACAACAGTCATTTAGTAATAGTCTATATTTTCTTTTTTTTTTTACCTACACAAGGTGTGAAATTTTTTTGTTTTTGCATTTCAAATAGGGCCAATTTATAGCCTTCTCCTAGGCTTACGTTTTTAAATTACAAAGGGCCTACTGATGTTTTTGTTATTGTATTTTCAATATTATAGGCTATTATTTGTGCATAAACATACCGTTTGTTTGAAAAAAACAAACATATTTTGTCATCCTTGCTGCAAGCTTACAAGAGCGATAATATCATTAAATGTGAAGGGGGGCCCTAAAATATTTTCTTGGGAAAAGGGGGGTCTCAGACAAAAACAGGTTGGGAACCACTGGCATAGGGCATAATGTGTTAAGAATGTTTTGCAAACATACTGGTTTTATATCATTTGAAACTGCTACGACATCGGTCAAGACACATGAGCATTAATTTAGCATTATTTTAAAGGTATATTATGTATTTTTTAAGCCTGCCCTGTTCAGATGGTAATAAACTATGTGAGTCCACATTCAAGCATTTTATAGGAAACAGCTTTCGCTTTTACAGAAGATTTAGTTCACTAACATCTGACTGTTGTGATCTAAATAAGATTTTCATTTACAATAATAAGTCCTAAAATTCATCATTAGTAACTTACTTTTCGCACCATAACGCGCATTCAAGTTCTGAGGATTTCAGGCCCTTGGCTCATTTTGTGTCACACTTGGGTATTCAGGGAATTGTTAAAGTCCCTGTAAAGGCAATTCTAAAAAAAATAATCTAAACACATTATAAATCTTAGAAATGTATTGCTAAAACATATTACAAAGACTGTGAACTGTGAAGGACTGAATTGTGGAGTTAGACCGTTAAACAGTTTTTCACCATCTCTCTCTGTGTTCCGGATTTTTTGGGCGGGGCTAAAACGGGGGCTCGATGACACACTGGAGCCCCTGAGCTCCTGGACACGCCCCTACTTGATGACGCACTGGAACCCCTGAGGCTGGCCACTCCCCTAACAATAGAGCACATTCGCATCAGTTCACGGCTCAATCGCGTTACTACAGCCAGAGAATGTCTAATAGCCTACAGTTTGCTAGTAGCAGCTATGCCTTCGTCACGGAACTGCGTATTACCTGGATGTGATCACTTACAAAAGAGATCGGTGTCTTTATTTAAATTTCCGAAAAGCGATCATATCAAGAAGAGGTGGATACATTTTGTGAAAAGCCACCTTGATTGAGAGCTGAGGATCACCGCCAAAACCCGCATCTGTAGTGATCATTTTACACGGGATAGTTTTATAAACTTTCGTCTGAGACAACTGGGATTCACTGATAATCCGCTGATACTGGTGAATGGGGCCGAGCCGACTATCTCCCGCCTCGGCCTTCATCTCCCCGTCCCGAAAGCAGTATCACCTAATATCACCGTCGGGAGCTTTTCCGCGAGTGGGCGTGGTTTCAGCACAGCCAGCGGACACGCCCCCAGCGTTTGAGAGCAGACAATACTACTCATTTTTTCAAGAT
This sequence comes from Tiaroga cobitis, assembly GCA_030578255.1. Taxonomy (NCBI): domain Eukaryota; kingdom Metazoa; phylum Chordata; class Actinopteri; order Cypriniformes; family Leuciscidae; genus Tiaroga; species Tiaroga cobitis. Next base: position 38,467,803 of record CM060597.1, read on the forward strand.
TTTGATAGCTTATTTTATTTACTTGGTGGCTTTTTTATCATTCAAATTTAGCTGGGTGGCTATAATACATTTTTTCTGTGGTATGACAAACTCAGAACACATACCGTATATACCCGAATATAAGACGACCCCCCCATTTTCCAGACTTATTTTTGTGGAAAAATAGATTTTTGTGGAAAAAATCTGGTTTTCAACAGAAAATAATTTTAAGAGCAAATTTCCGAGGCGTTGTTCCAAATGCCTCGCATCACCTGTGCCTCCTGCAGAGGCCCGCTCGTCGGCGGAGACCGGCACATATGCGGTTCCTGATTGGCCATGACTGCGGCTGCCCTGAGTGCGACGGGATGGATTTAACCCTGCGGGGTCGTCTGGCCGTTTTCGATGACGATCCGGCTCCCGCTCTCTCTCTCTCTGCTCGAGCCGCGCAAGAAAAAGCGCCGTTCAGAGAGGATGCCAGAGCGGATGGAGACAAGCGAGCAGAGACCCCCCCCCGCCCGTTCACATATCGCGTCTTTTGCGCGCTCAAGTTCGTTATTTCAAATGTAGGCGCGCGCTCATAATGAAAGCGACGCGCTCGTTTTTTCCAAGCGCGTCCGCGCCGCATCGAGATCCTCGGCGCTCTCGTCAGTCGACGGCGCGGGAGAAAAAGGCTATCAATCGATTCCTCCACTCGAATATAAGATGACCCTGAATATAAGACGACCCCCCATTTTTCAGCCTATTTTTAGGACAAAAACCTTGTCTTATATTCGGGTATATACGGTACTTAAGTTTGACTTTACAGGGACTTTAAGTGAATTTGCTCTGACTGGATTATTTGAATCAGTGAGTTGTCATAAATTAATCGTTCAGTGTGATTTGCGAACTGATTTAACAGGCTAATTGAAAAGAATCTGCTTGTTAGCAAATTGGACACGGCTAAATAACAAGGAACAACATGTTATTTGGGAAAATGTCGAGGAGTAAAAACTATGATATTATGCTTTGGAATGCAGTGAAGTAAAAGTTTCTAAATTTTTTTCAAGTATCTTTTAAGTACAGTAACAACGTAAAAATACTTTGTTACTGTCCAGTACTGCATAAAACCATTCTCCAACTCAGCATTTCTGAACTTTTAGAAAGCTGGAAGTTGCTGCTAGTTGTGCCAGTTCATTCACATTTAGTTTTTTTACATGTTTCAGGAATGGAGGACAGCAGTGGTGTTGCTGTCTTAGTGCCTCACTCTAGAGGCCAGCAGGATACAGTCTTCATTCCCGACAGATGTCTTCATGGTGGCGAGGACCAGCAACGCCAGCAGCAAAAGCAGGCTGCTTACTCTCTTATTCAGGTCATTGAGAAGCTCAGCAAGATTGTGGAGAAGAGGCCTAGAAGATGCACCGTCTCTGGGAAAAAGAGACCCTTGATGACCTGTGCATCTATGCCTGTTCCAGACAGCAGGGACTGCACTGAAAGGGCCACACCTTGTAAGAGACCCAGAGAGCAAAGGGAAAAGCACCCAGCAACCAGCAGCACGCCTGGGCATGTGTTCGCACAGGAGCCTTCAAGTCAAAGCACTCGGACAGTTACGTGTTACCAGTGCAGTATGTGCCGATTTATCTCACCTACATTGGAGCTGTTGAAAGAGCACCTGCTGCAGCATGACGAGCAGCACAGTGAGCTCATCCTCATGTGCTCAGAATGCCAGTTCACTTCAAATCATCAAGAGGAGCTGGTGGCACACGTAAGACTCCACCTGGAGGAGGGCGACCATACTAGACGCATCCTAGACGAGCAAGCATTGGCTAGGAGGGTTCACCAAGGGATGACGGTTTTGAAGGCAAGCAACTTAGAATCAGAGAAGACGTCTACGCCGAAGAAGTGGTACAGCTTTGAGCAGGGTAGGTACCGTTGTCTTATCTGCAACTATGAATGCAGACAGCAGCGCAATTTGAAGACCCATGCATGGAAACATGCTGGCCAGGTTGACTGCTCATACCCGATATTTGAAGACGAGACAGACTGTCCTGATACTTTACGAAGCTCCTGTCCTCCTGCAGTTCCAGCAGGTAAAGAGGATACCATTGTAGTCCTCGCAGCAGTTGCAGGAAAACCTCAGACGATGCATGGCTCCTCTAGCCTCCAGCTAGAGCTGTGTGCCTCACCAGAAGTGAAGTGTCATGGGGAGACGACAGCTTTGAAAACAGTGGAGAGCAAAATGCCAGTGATTAGCCACATTTTTTCTATTAAAGACCCCGAGGAGCCCTTGATGGAGGTCCAGGTGACACCAGAGGCACAAATGGAGCTGGAGTTGGAGACTGAGAGTCGACAGGCTAGCTCCGACAGCCTCCTGTCCTCTGCGCAGAAGATTATCAGCTGCAGCGGCAACAGTGCCGGCCACGTCAACGTCATTGTGGAACGCCTTCCCTGTGCTGAGGAACCAGTGTCGAGCAAACCTCTGCTCCTCAGCCCAGAAGTAGGAGGAGACAAAACCCTTCTTGCCTCTGAGGAGCCAGAGTTAGAGAGCCAACACCACCCTGGATACTACAAACAAAAGGAGGAGGTTGTGATCACCTGGAATGAAGAAGATCGACAACAGGAGGAGGAGACTGTGTCTTCAGGATCTCCCTCAGATGAAAACGTGCCACCGGTTCGGAGAAGGACTTACTCGGAGTCTCTTCGGCTGCATTCTTTAGCAGCCGAGGTACTGGTGGCCATGCCCATGAGGGCCCCGGAGCTTAGCAATACCACTGCGAAAGGTATTCATGACCTGTGTACGCAAAGCCCTGACACAGGCCAGAAAATTATAGAGATTGCAGACACTGCCAACCCTAAGGTGTCCTCAGGAGAGCTCACATGTGCCATTGGAGAGCCAGCTGCTCTACTTAACCTTGGCCTCCAGAGTTCAAAAGATTCTCAAGATGTGCTGGTTGAAGGACCCTCCAAAGCCGGCATCAGCATGTCCCTTTTGACAGTGATCGAGCGGCTGCAAGAGCGTTCTGACCAAAACACTTCAGATGAGGACATTCTGAAGGAGTTGCAGGACAACGCCCAAAGCCAACATTCTGGTGGGGTTCCTGGGGGTGTTGGTGTGCCCGCCGAAGGTTCCTCTACAGATGGTCTGGTGGAATATATAGCTGGGAGTGAGAGGCCCTACCGCTGTAGACTGTGCCTGTACAGCAGCGGAAACAAGGGCTACATCAAGCAGCACCTACGTGTGCATAGACAGAAAGAGCCATATCAGTGCCCCATCTGTGAGCATATAGCCTGTGACAGCAAGGACCTGGAGCGTCACATGATCCACCACTTCAAGCCCCGCATGTACAGCTGCAAGCAGTGCACAGAGAGGTTCTACTACAAGGTGAGGAGAGAAACAAACCTGTCTAGTGGAAATAAGAATAAAATAAGAATAAAAAAAAAAAAATCTTTTTAAAAAGGGCTTTTATTCTAATACCTGTTGAAGCGAAGAACAGTATTGGCCTTTTGTCATTATTAGAATATTTGATTCAAATGATTCTGTAATCATTTACTCTCATGATGTTTGTCTGTGTCTTTCTTTGTTCTGTGCAACAGAAAAGAGGATTTGAAGATTGTTTAAAATTTTTCCAGATTTCAAATTTGAATTTTTTTGTTGTTGCTGCACAGAAGAAAGAAGTCATACAGGTTTGGAACAACATGATGGGACATCAAACTTTCTTTAACTAAATGCATTTTTAATGACGCAGAATTGAATGCTTGAATAACTATGCTTTACAATAGAATTATTTTACAAAAGTCCTTGATTATAGCAGTAGATCAAATACAAATACCCATTTACTATGTTTATTTGTTTCTATTTTGAATTGATATCTTTAAATAGATTTACTTAATCTTCTTGTTTTCAGCTTGTATTGAATTATCTTTGCATTTCCTGGTAGGCAATACATATTTAAGCAGGTCTCAATTGTTCTGAATGGGGAGCAAGTATTAATTTTATTTATGTAGATTGGTGTAACGAGTTTCTAACATTGGAGTGCACTGCTCTCCTTTCCACTGATGCATTTTTAATAAACTTCCTCCTTATGAAGCACTGATGATGGTTTTATTAATACCTCATTCAGAGTCAGCTGAGGAACCACGAGCGAGATGGGCATGGGATAGATGACATCAGCAACACACGGACCCACGTCGCTGAAAGCACAGTAATCGTTGAAGAGACAGCCAAGATGGCAGATGAGTGTGAGCGTGAAATATACCTTCAGCACCACATAACCGGAAAAAAAAAACAGTTCACAAAAGCACAAAAAATAACACTTTCTCCTCCTTAGTCTTAATTTTTTTTCTTTTGCATTATAACTAGGGATGTCCCGATACCACTTTTTCACTTCCGATACCGATACCGATGCCGCAGCTTTTGCCGATACCGATATTAATCCGATATTTTTATTTTATTCTTAAACTAATAAAAAATATAGCAATTTTCTCAATTAGCCACCTAAAATATACCTCCTATATAGTCCACAACAACAGTTGATTATGAAAGATTGCCACCCTTTATTCAAACACTACAAAAAAATAAAGAAATATATAAATGAAAGAAAATACAGATACTTCAGTACTTAAAGCTAGCTAGTTAAAACAATTAACTAGTTAAAGCAAGTTAAAACAATTTAAACAGCAGCATTCTACATTGTAAATACCAGTACAGTTTTTGTTTTTTAAATCAAGTAGAATTTCTATAACTGTGTTAAACTGATTATCACTCTTGTGTGTGTTAAACACAGTCTACTTAATACAGACAGCTTCATTATAAAGGTAAACAACAAATCCCCAAAATATATGATCATAATCTATGACAAAAATGCTATTATAAACTAGATTAGTGGATAATACACATTGCTCTTCTTATTGTTGTAAAATACATTCATGAAAAACAAGGGTAACAAAAATTAAAAAGATAATTATTTTAGATATAGCTAAATCTGCTATAAAATTGAGACATGTTTTAAGTGTATTGCAGAGCTATTTAATGAGGCAGCAACATTAATAATTATTCATGTTAATAAGCTTTAATTGCGTCACTGCATTATGATATGAAAGGCTTCAATACAGTGCGGCACAAAGCGCGTATGCGCATCCCGAGCGGAGAATGATGCGCTTGAAGCCACGTGGAGTTACAGCACGCAGCGCGTCGAGTCCGCTTTGAAAAGTTCAAAGCACAACGGAGATACATATTGATGGACAGTGTATTATACAGTATCTATCTATGCAATCGTTTATTGAGCCTTTTCTTTTAACAGTTTTAAATTTTAGTTACTGTGCGCGTGAAGAACAATTATAGTGCTCTGACTCTAGTGTTGTGATCAAACCCTATGGATCAAACTGACAGCGTCCGACACCCGGTAGAGAGTAACACGATTGAGTTACAGCAATAAAGTCCAGCAAGATAAAGTTGTTATATGCGAAAACATAGACCTTTATCTTACAGATCAAGTATAATAGTATTAACATTGAATCATCTTGAAGATAGTTTCATCATTGACTGTAACCGAACGCGACGCGCTGTTTGAATGCTGAATGGAGAATGACTGACAGCCGCGAGAGGGAAAAGTTTACGTGATCTTGAATTTAATGACTTAAATATTAATTTCTCTCTCACATAATGGCTTCAGAACACTTGTAATAGAGTGCACGAAAACGTTATGGTACTTTAGAATGTTTTTGTCCCTTTTGTGGGGCTTAACAATAACACATAATAGTATACCCACAATATCGGATTTGGATCGGCCTCGTCTGATCGATACCCGATCCCGCAAAAATGGCAGTATCGGAGCCGATACCGATCCTGAGTATCGGATCGGGACATCCCTAATTATAACATACTTTTTTTTTTAAATAATAGGGTGGGGGCCTTGGTTCTATCAATTGGTTATTGAATGGATTTTGAGACGTGAATGTTGCACTCAAAAATGAATGCAAACTTGCAGTCAATTGTGGGGGGGGCGGGTCTTAAATGGTCTAAATGATTGGAGAATTATTATATATATTTTTAATTATATTTTTTAATTTTTTTAATTAAACCTACATTGTAATATATGTAACATATAACATGCGTTTACAAAATAGGTTGAATTTTCATTTCATGCCAATGTAACATTACAAATAATGTGTGATTATCATTTACCCCTTGTCCATCAACATGGTTCTGGTGGTTATTTAACAACTTAAAACTTAGAGACATTATTTTTTTTTTTGTGTGTGTGTATTTCTCTTTATTGGGCTGATTCAGTTGGCGAGCAGAGTGTTTTCAAATGCGATGTGTGTGACTACACCAGCTCCACGTATGTTGGGGTGCGTAACCATCGGCGAATCCACAACTCTGATAAACCATACAGGTTTGTGTTTTTTTTTTTTTTACGTTCTCATTGAATATAAGGATAAATGTTTAGAAATGTGTTTTTTTTGTATGTATTTTGTTGTAAATGATACATTACACAAGGAGAACAAATCAGAAAGCATGAGATGTTTTGTAGTTTAAATAAATTTGGCTGGAAATGAAAGCATTACCAGTTATCACCACAAGGGTGCAGTGGTGCTCAGGATAAGTCTTTGCTGCCTGCACTCATTGTGTTAAGGCCTTGTGCTGAAAATGTTCAAGATCTTTTTAGCTTCAATGCAAGCACACATACAGAAACCCGATCACATGCAAGCTCACATAAACACCTCAAGGTCCCTTTTATGGTCTCTTTGTGTGTTCTGACATGTCTTGCTTCAGTTCTGTTCACCCATGATCATTTCAAAAAGAACTTCTGAGAGAAAGGGTCCTTTTAACACAGCCACAGGATCCATTCAAGGCCTGCAATGTATTGTATTTGCCGCAACCAGTCTCTATAAACGCACTTTCAATGGTCTTCAAACGCAGGCCTTCAAATGTTCAAACACACCGCTGATTAGAAAAAAGAAAATTACTGTGCAAACAAACAACGGCTGACCCCACTTGACAGGCGCTCCAGAAGGTCTTTATTGAAACCACAGTCTTGTGATGCTCTAACTGTTTATCCTGTGCCGCATGACCCCTCTAGGTGCTGCAGCTGTGATTTCGCCACAACTAATATGAATAGCCTGAAGAGCCACATGAAAAGACATCCACAGGAACACCAAGCCATGCAGCTGCTGGAGCAGTACAGGTGAGAATCTAACACTTCGGTGGAGCTGGTGTACAGAACTTGACAGTAGGTGAAGATGGGTGATAATCTTTATTCTGTGTTACAGGTGCTCGCTGTGTGGTTACGTGTGCAGCCACCCACCATCTCTCAAATCCCACATGTGGAAACATGCTGGAGATCAGAATTACAACTATGAGCAAGTCAACAAGGCCATTAATGAAGCCATTTCTCAGAGTAGTCGGTAGGAAGGACCTTTAGAATGTAGATTGATTTATGTGATTGTTTTTTTGTTTTGTTTTGTTTTTACTCTAGGGTGAGGTTATATAGGTAAAAAATTATAATTATGTTATGTGAATTATATTTGTGTGATTTTTATTGTATTTTTTTTAGACCTGCCAACTAAGGCTTGATGTAGCAAAAAAAAAAAAAAAAAAACTTTCAATATTTTTCTAGATTTTGACAATATTTGATATCTTGATATTTATGTTTGCTCTGAAATTTAAAGGGTTGCATGATTTCCTACATTTTTCTTTCAATAAATAAACACAAGGAAAATTATATTTAACCAGTTTTATTTATACACTACCGGTAAAACATTTTTTTTATTTCATTCCATTATTCCTGTTATGGATTTAATACATTATATGACTATATTAATATAATCACATTCAATATGCATTACAATATTTCTCCCAAAATACAATGGTTACAGTCAGTGTTACTACAGTAAATCCATGGTAAATGTTGGTAATTTGTGGATTGAAAAGCACTCTTGTGAATCATTCACGGCACAATGTTTCTCCTGTTTTCGCTGTATAATAATGGTCGCATGATCGAGATCGGTCCATCGTGCTGCGCTGTATATTGGGCCGAGCTGAGAAATGGTCCATGTGTGGTTCCAATGAGTAGCTCCGTTTTGTTCTGCTTTTGGTGCGTTTGCCGTTTTATGTTTCTCATACGCAACAGAATTGGCAGCTCATAATGTAAAGTGTTAGTTCAACCAAAAATTTCAATTCTATCATTAATTATTTTCCAAACCCGTAAGACTTTCATTCATCTTCGGAACACGAAGATCTTTTTGATGAAATCTGAGAGCTTTCTGTCCCTCCATTGACGTTTGAGCTTCCGCTAGAACCAATGAGGTTCATTCTCGTGTTGAGCAGCACGTTTGAGCTTCCGCTAGAACCAATGAGGTTCATTCTCATGTTGAGCAGCACGTTTGAGCTTCCGCTAGAACCAATGAGGTTCATTCTCGTGTTACGCAGCACGTTTGAGCTTCCGCTAGAACCAATGAGGTTCATTCTCGTGTTGAGCAGCACGTTTGAGCTTCCGCTAGAACCAATGAGGTTCATTCTCGTGTTACGCAGCACGTTTGAGCTTCCGCTAGAACCAATGAGGTTCATTCTCGTGTTACGCAGCACGTTTGAGCTTCCGCTAGAACCAATGAGGTTCATTCTCGTGTTGAGCAGCACGTTTGAGCTTCCGCAAGAACCATTGAGGTTCATTCTCGTGTTGAGCAGCACATTTGAGCTTCCGCTAGAACCAATGAGGTTCATTCTCGTGTTGAGCAGCACGTTTGAGCTTCCGCTAGAACCAATGAGGTTCATTCTCGTGTTGAGCAGCACATTTGAGCTTCCGCTAGAACCAATGAGGTTCATTCTCGTGTTGAGCAGCACGTTTGAGCTTCCGCTAGAACCAATGAGGTTCATTCTCGTGTTACGCAGCACGTTTGAGCTTCCGCTAGAACCAATGAGGTTCATTCTCGTGTTGAGCAGCACGTTTGAGCTTCCGCTAGAACCAATGAGGTTCATTCTCGTGTTGAGCAGCACGTTTGAGCTTCCGCTAGAACCAATGAGGTTCATTCTCGTGTTGAGCAGCACGTTTGAGCTTCCGCTAGAACCAATGAGGTTCATTCTCGTGTTGAGCAGCACGTTTGAGCTTCCGCTAGAACCATTGAGGTTCATTCTCGTGTTGAGCAGCACGTTTGAGCTTCCGCTAGAACCAATGAGGTTCATTCTCGTGTTGAGCAGCACGTTTGAGCTTCCGCTAGAACCAATGAGGTTCATTCTCGTGTTGAGCAGCACGTTTGAGCTTCCGCTAGAACCAATGAGGTTCATTCTCGTGTTACGCAGCACGTTTGAGCTTCCGCTAGAACCAATGAGGTTCATTCTCGTGTTACGCAGCACGTTTGAGCTTCCGCTAGAACCAATGAGGTTCATTCTCATGTTGAGCAGCACGTTTGAGCTTCCGCTAGAACCAATGAGGTTCATTCTCGTGTTGAGCAGCACATTTGAGCTTCCGCTAGAACCAATGAGGTTCATTCTCGTGTTGAGCAGCACGTTTGAGCTTCCGCTAGAACCAATGAGGTTCATTCTCGTGTTGAGCAGCACGTTTGAGCTTCCGCTAGAACCAATGAGGTTCATTCTCGTGTTGAGCAGCACGTTTGAGCTTCCGCTAGAACCAATGAGGTTCATTCTCGTGTTGAGCAGCACGTTTGAGCTTCCGCTAGAACCAATGAGGTTCATTCTCATGTTGAGCAGCACGTTTGAGCTTCCGCAAGAACCAATGAGGTTCATTCTCGTGTTGAGCAGCACGTTTGAGCTTCCGCAAGAACCAATGAGGTTCATTCTCGTGTTACGCAGCACGTTTGAGCTTCCGCAAGAACCAATGAGGTTCATTCTCGTGTTGAGCAGCACGTTTGAGCTTCCGCAAGAACCAATGAGGTTCATTCTCGTGTTACGCAGCACGTTTGAGCTTCCGCTAGAACCAATGAGGTTCATTCTCGTGTTGAGCAGCACGTTTGAGCTTCCGCAAGAACCAATGAGGTTCATTCTCGTGTTGAGCAGCACGTTTGAACTTCCGCAAGAACCAATGAGGTTCATTCTCGTGTTGAGCAGCACGTTTGAGCTTCCGCAAGAACCAATGAGGTTCATTCTCGTGTTACGCAGCACGTTTGAGCTTCCGCTAGAACCAATGAGGTTCATTCTCGTGTTACGCAGCACGTTTGAGCTTCCGCTAGAACCAATGAGGTTCATTCTCGTGTTGAGCAGCACGTTTGAACTTCCGCAAGAACCAATGAGGTTTGTTCTCGTGTTGAGCAGCACGTTTGAGCTTCCGCAAGAACCAATGAGGTTTATTTTCATGTTACGCAGCACATTTGAGCTTCCGCTAGAACCAATGAGGTTCATTCTCGTGTTGAGCAGCACGTTTGAGCTTCCGCAAGAACCAATGAGGTTCATTCTCGTGTTACGCAGCACGTTTGAGCTTCCGCTAGAACCAATGAGGTTCATTCTCATGTTGAGCAGCACGTTTGAGCTTCCGCTAGAACCAATGAGGTTCATTCTCGTGTTACGCAGCACGTTTGAGCTTCCGCTAGAACCAATGAGGTTCATTCTCGTGTTGAGCAGCACATTTGAGCTTCCGCTAGAACCAATGAGGTTCATTCTCGTGTTACGCAGCACGTTTGAGCTTCCGCAAGAACCAATGAGGTTCATTCTCGTGTTACGCAGCACGTTTGAGCTTCCGCAAGAACCAATGAGGTTCATTCTCGTGTTACGCAGCACGTTTGAGCTTCCGCTAGAACCAATGAGGTTTGTTCTCGCACGTCAAGCAGGTTCGGTTGAGCTGTTTATGTTTGCTGATCAATGTTTAAATGTCAATAAAAGCTTAAATTATATCTGTTCATCATATAAAGCGATCGAGTCTCTTCAGAAAACTTTGGACTAAACTCAATTTATATGGATAAATTTTTGAGTCTCTTTGTGAACTTTTTGAAGCGTCAAAGTTTCAGTTGTGTAGCTGTCTATGGAGGGGCAGCATTTGTGTTACAAAGATGAACGAAAGTCTTACAGGTTTGGAATGAAATGAAAGTGAGTAAATAATGACAGAATTTTCATTTTTGGGTGAACTAACCCTTTGGGCAACTTTGTAGTTGCAACAGTGCAACCTCTAAAAATTGTTAGTATCACTGGCATGACAAACACTTTTAATCTTTAAATCTGAGTTTTGAATCATTTTATTGAAATGGACAGTTTGAACTAATTCACAGAACTGAATTGAACTTTAGAAGAAAAAACAGCTGAAGAGTTGGAAAGTTCAAGTCAGAGAGCTCTGTTTTAAAACCTCTCTGTCTTAAAATTCTCATACACAGAGTGGTAGAACTAATCAAATGACATGGTCTTATAGAAACAGAATGGCCTTACTAACGCAATTTTATTTTATTTGTTTTCTCCTGGGATTAAGATCTCCTACAACGCCTCTGAAGTCAACACATGAGACGGGGATGGAGCGTCCATATATTGTCTTGACCAGAAAAGACAAACAGTCACCTGAGGTGGCTTCTGCTTCAGGTGGACAAGAAGGCAACCCCGTGAGGCCATCGTCCACCAGAGAGCAGGCCTGCGGGGCTGTAGCGTGGCGGAGCGGTTCGGGGCAGACGCGGGCAGGTATGGAATACTGTGTGCTGCTCTTTTGCTGCTGTATCTGTGGCTTTGAGTCCACCAGTAAAGAGCAGCTGATGGAGCACATGAAGCAGCATGAGGGAGATCTGATCAGCATCATACTGAGCAAGGAGCAGCAGGGGAATCAGCCCACAGAGACCAGCAGCAGCAGCCAGTGACACACACATATTCATACATACCAGTCTTGTATCATTTCTGCTTGGACAAGCAACATGCACACTTTCAAAACTTTCTTTTTTTTTCTATCGATTTACCTTTGTATTGATGTCACAGCTAGTTTCCGTTACTGTTATTGACCATGGGCATGTGATTTCAGCGAAGCGCAGTCAAATAGGTAACAAATGAAATGTAATTTACTAGTTCAGCAGCGGGAAGAGTAACTTTTGTTGTGAATTATGCAAATGATGAATTTGAAAGTCATTGTATACCTCATCTGTTCAGAACATACATCGTAGAGTCCACACATTATGAAAATGAGGCAGCTTCTCTTGTTCACTGTAATATTATTTATATCTATATTTCTTATGTGCGTTTACCTTTACCTTTAGAGACACTGATTTCTTTCTTGCTGTCTCTGTGTCCTTTGCATTGATATTTATCAAACTAATTTATTTTATATGCATGTTCCCCTCCGTTATGTTCATACAAGTTAGAAAAAAAAATTCTAGTTATGGTCTCTTTTTTGGTGCTATTGGTCTTGCGCTCAGAAATGAGCGAAATAAGTCATCATTGGGAATGTATCTTAAATTTGTATATAAGCGTTATATAATGAATTTAAATGTTTTCATTGAAACAGCACAAGTATAAAATTGGCCCCATAATTAACTATTGGAAACGTGCAGCAGAAAAAGCTACAGATAGATCAATGTATAATTATTATTGTTATTATTGAAATACACATATTCAAATCCTTATCAAGCTATAGCAAAGTTAAAATGCCAAAACTTAAATACCCTTACATTTTTTAATGAGTAGGTTATTGTAGTTGTAGGATGTTTTTTTCTTCTTTTTTTCTTCTGCTGTGTAATGGTTAAACAAAACAAAAAAAAACTACAATTCATAACTTTGTCATGGGTTTAAAATGAGATTTATCCAGAAAAACGTAGTACTAGGTTATTGGGTTGTCACAATACCAGCTATAGTAACACGATACCAAGTAGTACTGCGGTATCTCTATTATTGAGTGGATTGTTATTGCAGGGGCTGTTCTGTTGTTTTAATTATTTACATTTCTCACAAATATGTTGTCATTATATAATATATTAGTTATTCTTATAAGTACTTTAATATTATTGTACTATAATATACTTTTGAATACGTTTTATTTTTTCCCCTTTTAAGCAGCATTGCATTGCATTTTTCACACAAACTCAAGGGAGATTTTATATAGCCAAAGCTTAAATTTTGTAGCTTAAAATTTTAAATTTTCAAAACTTTAAATTTTTAAAGTTTACTTTAAAGTTATATCATCAGTAGTAATTAATATGAGCATTTCAAACAAACCCGAAAACGCTATGTTCACACTGTGGCCAATATCAGATTCGAGTGTGAACTGGTTACGGTCCTAAACTGACCCGCATGCACAAAAGAACAATAACAGAGAAGGCATGGAGTTAACACGGAGGTTCATGAAGTCAGCGGGTGCGTCTCAATCAGCTCCCCCGTTCCTAGGTCATGAATATCGTGTACATGAATTCGGGCACTGGTAAGGACAGTAAGGAACCTGACTCCCTACACATCGGAACACTGATGATTCAATTTCCAGGAACATGTCAACTTTCCTAATACATGTGCAACATTTCAGCCATAAATCAGTTATAAATATTAGCTAGATTGTTTGTTACCTGTCTAGCGATGTGTTTATGCTGAAATATTATTAGATAATGGTCTGTAATTTAAAAAAACATCTATTGTGCGTCAGTGTAGTGAGTTGGTTCGTGTGATTTATGTTTTGTGCTTCAGAACTTCCGTTAAGGGAACAAAGTGAGCATCGATGCTCCCTGGTTTTCACGGTGCATTGTGGGACATTTAGGGAGTGACTGTTTCAGTGCACTGGTAGGATTTTGCAAATGGCCGAGTCCCTGAACAGTGCCCTGACTACTGAACTAGGGAGCTGACTGAGACGCACCCAGCATTTACGTGTTCATTTATAAGGTGATGTGACGAGGATGAGGAGAAAGAGATCAATGTTTTTCTCGTAGAGTTTTTCCTCAAGTTTTGCTTGTATAGTGCTGTCATCGTAATTCTTATGAGTATAACAGCTCACCGTCCCTCCACTGACTAACTTTGCTGCCGTCTTCAATATTCGCTCAGTGACCAAAGCACTACCAGTATGTAAAATAATTGGAGTGACTCCCATGAGCACAGAATTGTAAAAGTTATATGAATTCCGATATAGCTGAAGTCGTATTGCAAAACATCAAACCTGTATGGAAAAAAACAAACACATCCAAGTCACATACCTGGGGGAAAAAATGGATCAGGGCCAGTTTTGCCTGAGGTCCACCAAACTCATCACGAGAGGTGCTCGTGCGAATTTTTCACATTATTTTATTCCACCATTTCAGAAGGATGTTAAATGTGTTTTTGCTTTATAACACGGTGTCATATTACAAGTAATTCATCTTTTAATTCCTGTGTTGTTTCATTCTATTGCGCTTCGTCTAGGGTCATGTGGGATCTGCACCTTAAAGGGATACTCCTTTACTTCTTTATTCTGCTGAACACAAAGGAAGATATTTTGAAGAACGATTGGAACCAAACTGTTGTTTGGCACCATTGACTTCCATAGTAGAAAAAAATAAATTCTATGGAAGTCAATGGTGCCCCACAATTGTTTGGTTCCAATCGTTCTTCAAAATATATTTCTTTGTGTGCAGCAGAAGAAAGAAACTTATACAGGTTTGCAACAACTTGAGGGTGAGTATACACTCACCTAAAGGATTATTAGGAACACCATACTTATACTGTGTTTGACCCACATTCGCGTTCAGAACTGCCTGAATTCTACGTGGCATTGATTCAACAAGTGCTGAAAGCATTCTTTAGAAATGTTGGCCCATATTGATAGGATAGCATCTTGCAGTTGATGGAGATTTGTGGGATGCACATCCAGGGCACGAAGCTCCCGTTCCACCACATCCCAAAGATGCTCTATTGGGTTGAGATCTGGTGACTGTGGGGCCATTTTAGTACAGTGAACTCATTGTCATGTTCAAGAAACCAATTTGAAATTATTCGAGCTTTGTGACATGGTGCATTATCCTGCTGGAAGTAGACATCAGAGGATGGGTACATGGTGGCCATAAAGGGATGGACATGGTCAGAAACAATGCTCAGGTAGGCTGTGGCATTTAAACGATGCCCAATTGGCACTAAGGGGCCTAAAGTGTGCCAAGAAAACATCCCCCACACCATTACACCACCACCACCACCAGCCTGCACAGTGGTAACAAGGCATGATGGATCCATGTTCTCACACTCCGCAAAATTCTGACTCTACCATCTGAATGTCTCAACAGAAATCAAGACTCATCAGACCAGGCAACATTTTTCCAGTCTTCAACTGTCCAATTTTGGTGAGCTCTTGCAAATTGTAGCCTCTTTTTCCTATTTGTAGTGGAGATGAGTGGTACCCGGTGGAGTCTTCTGCTGTTGTAGCCCATCCACCTCAAGGTTGTGTGTGTTGTGGCTTCACAAATGCTTTGCTGCATACCTCGGTTGTAACGAGTGGTTATTTCAGTCAAAGTTGTTCTTTTATCAGCTTGAATCAGTCGGCCCATTCTCCTCTGACCTCAAGCATCAACAAGGCATTTTCGCCCACAGGACTGCCGCATACTGGATGTTTTTCCATTTTCACACCATTCTTTGTAAACCCTAGACATGGTTGTCCGTGTAAATCCCAGTAAGTAAGCAGATTGTGAAATATTCAGACCGGCCCGCCTGGCACCAACAACCATGCCACGCTCAAAATTGCTTAAATCACTTTTCTTTTCCATTCTGACATTCAGTTTGGAGTTCAGGAGATTGTCTTGACCAGGACCACATCCCTAAATGCATTGAAGCAACTTCCATGTGATTGGTTGATTAGATAATTGCATTAATGAGTAATTGAACAGGTGTTCCTAATAATCCTTTAGGTGAGTGTATGATGACAGAATTTTCATTTTTGGGTGGAGTATCCCTTTAAGCACAGGAATAAACATGCCAATTCAAAGCTGAATATGAGCCATGAGTGCCGCTCCAGTGCATCACAGTACTAACGTTTGGAAAATACTGGAATGCCGCCAGTATTTTGAGGCTTGGGCATTGTGATACTACCATAGCACCGGTGTACTGTGCAACCCTAGTAGTTGAGATTTTGCTTTATCACTACCTCAAATTTACTACTTATTGTCCCCTACACTTTTGACCTTGGCTTCGATCTTAAGGTCCTTCAGTCTGACTTTTTATGCAGCATATTTTCCAAGGAATGATTTGCATACACTTAATGTTTGTATGTCAAGTCTAAAATGCAAAATTAGCATGATTAAAAGGGCATCCATAATTCATGCAGGCTTCACACTGCCCAGTGTATCAGAGAAATGAACTCTTAGGGATTAAATCATAGGAATTTACATACACGATTGTTATATTGTGAACTTAATGTACTAATTTACAATTCAAACTGCAAGTGTCTCAGAAGTAGTAACATGGTCTGCATATAAATCATGTTACCATATGCATCATAATGAAAATGAATAGGACACATTTACCAGTATTGAAATTGCTTTTTCACTTTAATTCAGTGTTTTGCCTCATAAACATCTGTTGAGTATTTCTTTCAGAGGATGTGTATTGTTGTTCATGCACATAATTCACACTTGCTTTCTAAGTAATGCCATCAAAGAGAGATTGGGCTTCCTGGAAAGTTCATGTTGTTTTCCAGCTGCATTTCATTTGCTGTATCACTCTGCTGACGTAGTCCAAATTGATCAAGAACCTACCATTTGGGATTATCCCTTTTCTTTTCTCTGTCTGTGAGCAGGAATTGGCAGACACCCTGTAGACATTGTATTCCAGCAATCAGCTTTATTTGGAGTCATAGCTGTTGTTTTTTTACATTTCTTTCTAGAACAATTGCAATACATCTGGAATGAATTTTTTTTTTAAAGATACACAATACATTTCAAGTAATCTGCATCTGAATTAGCAGGGCTTCGTGATCATCATGAGAACAGCCTCTCAGCCACAAGTGTGCCTTCCATTTCAACAACCTCATCTTTAATGGAGCGTCAGTCAAGAAATATACTATAAATCCTAAGCCAAGTATATCGAGTGCTTTGGCATCTTAGATTCTGTATAATGTGCCCACAATATTGTGTAAAAGTATTCGGTCACATGGTACTGTAAAATTGTTTTGTATGTGACTTGCTGTATATATATATATATACTGTAGAAAACTGAATTTTTTTTTAGAGGAATTGTATTTTTTAAAACTTGTATAAACACTACAGAAAGAAAAAGAATCAAAAGGAAAGCAATTGAATCAAAAATGACCTTTGACTCGCCAAAGTGCATCAAAAAGGGTCTTTACTGTGTGTAAGGGAACGTTTGCCATTCGAAACTCCAAACAAGTACATCGTGTTACATGCTTCCATGCGAAAGGAGAGAGGAGAAAAAAAAATAAAAATGAAACACTTCTGAATTTTACAGTCTAAAGGCCTCTCAGTGTGATTTTCCTTTTCAAGCACAGAGGTCCAAAGGGCCCTGTTTTGATATTAGTGTTCCGTTCACAATTATTTATTTGTTCTTTTGAAACTGTAATGTTATGATTTTTTGCCAGTGTATTTTTGGTAATAAAGAATGTGAACAACAGTCACCTGAATGTGTCTTTGTTTGGTCGTCAGAGTTAGCAAACGCAATCTACCCAACAACATTTATAAAATGCACGAATTTCAATTAAATCCTAAATTCAGAGGACTTCACCCTACAGCAAAAGTGACAAACAATTCAGGATTTATAAATGCAAAAACTGGTGAAAATGTGAACATGTTCTTGTGCAAATGGACAAACTGTTCTGTAATAATATGAATATACAAACTTTATAAAAATTGAAACAAAGTACAACATAGAACAGTATAAAATGACATCACTCTATAATAATTGTAGAATGGTATATTGAATAATCAGGCGTTATGTATTATTTTGTCATTCAACATAATATTAATATGCAGCATGTTTATAGCTCTCATCAGAATCTCGAACAATGCTAAGTCATTCTCAAAACCAGTTCAACAGTTTTATACAGACCCAGATCGCAGACCTCTCCTAGCCAGCTGTTCGCATATCTGCGTTATTCAGAGAAACCTCACAGCTGAAGCCATACCGCAGCTTTTCTTACTCTTTCTCTGTATATGATGATGAAATATATTTAAGAAGAAATATATTCATTTTATTATATAACTTTATATAATATATTAATAATATAATAAGGGTCGTGTTAAGATGAAAAATATAACTTCTTAACCCGATTCTAAGGCCCCACAGAGAAAGTGCATTTTTGCATGCGTGTTGTTTCAGTTGTTCCTAAAATTTACCAAAATTTTAGACATTTTTAGACAAATTTTAAGAGGCTAGAAAAGTTTTTTGGTGAATCACGATTTGTTCGTGGAAACATTAAGTGGTGATTTGTTGATCGTAAAATTAGAATAATTCAATATAGGTAAGTTGATATGTGGTGTGTTCATATTCTTAAAAAAATGTTGCCGTTTGATTGTTTTTTTGTTGTTGTTTTTTTTTTGTGATGGAAGATCATCTTTGGTAATTTCTTTACATTCTGCCTGTTCTAACTCTAGCCATGGGTTTTGGAGATTGTCACATTAAATCCATTTGCAAATATATTGTAAATTAGATGCTAATTAACAGAGTTGAAAATGTGTTGCTGTAGACGGGCTTGAGCTTTATTTATTTGTTTTCATTGTTTGTAAACTTATTTTAATATTCCTTTATTCCCAGTAAAATTTGCTTAGTTTGATTCAATGATGCAAACCATTGTTTCAGTTGGCTGTACAGGGGACACATTCTATTGCAACTCGACCTAGCCTAATGGAGGTTTGTCCAGCGAGTTAGATCGTCATCTGTTGTTAATATTATTTACATTTCCCTGAGAAAAAAAAAGCCTATATGTTTTCAAAGAATGCTTTTAGATTTTCTTGCTCATTGAACCATAAGAGGATATTTGTTGGTGCTCTGTTGATGGAGTTAATACATTGTTCACATTATGCTTGAATTTAACTCCAATTTATAAAGAGACGCGCAGTTCTCTTACGAGAGGTTCTCTCGTATTGCGTAAGTTAGCTTACGCTACGGTAAAGATTCATCTTCTCGAGATATTGAAGCCAAAAATTATCCTTAATTTTGTATATATTGTCAACGCAGTTGCAGCAGCGAGCAGACCTTGAGCGGGCATTCTAGCGCGCTCATAGGCTGCCCTGCGGGAACTGCACAGCCTACCAGTGAGCCCGGCGTGACGTCACACGCCGCGTCCTAGCCCGCAAGAATGGGCGTGGCTTAGCGCATAAAACCGGGGCTCACAGGCTGGTTCTCTGATTTTCATCTCTTCAGCGAAGCTCTTCGCATCGCTGGATCTTGAGAAAGCCACCGCCGCCGTCGAACAAGCGACAAGCAAGCCGAGGACAGTGCCTGAGGAAGCCGGCCGCCTTCGCCACCTTCAGCCTTCCGAAGCAAGCTACGCTATCCGGTGTCGTATCCTTTTTATTACAAACTAAAAAGCATCTAAAAGAGCCGAGCGTCTTTTTAAAGATACCTCGTTCCACTTGCGGCTCGTCCAGAGCCCCTCTCAGCGTCGGAGACCGCCATGTGATCTGCGCTCTCTGCCTGGGACAGGAACATGCTGCTCTTGCCCTCTCTTCGGGAGGATGTGAGCACTGTGAGGATCTTCCGATGTCGACCCTGCGGGCTCGACTCGAAGCCTTCAAGAACGAAGCTTTCTCTCCGCCCTTTGACGCACCGCGCAGAAAGAAAAAGCGCCGTTCCCAAAGGCCGCAGGAGCCTGCCGCCGCCGCGACGCGCTCGCCGGAGTCCCTCCCTCGAGCCTCGTCGACGCCATCTCCGCCTCTTCTCTCCGATGCACAGCCGCTGGCCACGGCCCGCCCTGTCGTCGAGTCAGAGGACGACGGGGATGGACTCGCCGCAGGAGAAAGCTGCTCCATCCTAGCTTCAGATAGCGAGGAGTGGTCGAGCTCTCATCGCTCCGCCTCCTCTTCTATTCAGGAGTCTGGGAGAACACGCGCTGGAGCGGAAGCGGAACTAATGCGCCTCCTCTCACAGGCCGTCGACCGCCTCGGGCTCGAGTGGTCACCGCCCCAGGAGACCGCACCCAACAGGCTTGATGGCTGCTTCCTAAGCCGCCGCCGTCAAGCGCCCGCTTCCAGGCCCGCGCCCTTCCTCCCTGAGCTGCACGCGGAACTGGCTAAGTCATGGAACGCCCCTTTCTCCGCGAGGCTTCATTCCTCTGTCTCTGCGTCGCTCTCCCAGGTGGACGGCGCCGCTGAGAAGGGATACAGCTCCATCCCCAAGGTTGAGGAAGCCGTGGCAACGCACCTTTGCCCGCCGTCTGCGAGATGGCGCTCAAAGTCTGCCCTGCCATCAAAGGCCTGCAGGACCTGCACTCAATGGCTGTGCTACAGATCCTCCAAGCAGATCTCCTCCGTGAGTGGGATGAGAAGGGCCGGGACCCATCTGCTGTTACGGACCTGAGAAGCGCAACGGATCTCTCCCTTCGCGCTACCAAATCTGCAGCCCAGGCCCTGGGGAGATGTATGGCCTCGTTGATCACCCCCCACGGGGGCCCCGGCCGAAGATCGCGTTGAAGCCCGAGCACATGAAACCCTCCTAGCACCATCAGGAGTGAAAAGACGGTTATGTCTCGCCGCGGCCGGACCACCGTCGAAACTTTATGCCCTGTCAGTCCCCTCATCTCAGGCTACTGCAGTGGATCATTTGGCAGTCAACGAGTCGGTTACACAACCCGCTCGCCTGCACACTAACGCCGTTTTTACGGCGACCCAGAGAAATCTCATAAAGAGCAAGTTATCTGGTTATCCGGCTCACGCCGAAGGTGTTTTATGTGTAGAAAAAGTGCCCACAACCCAGTGCTCACCACTAGATGTAAACACAACACTTCCCATGTCTCACATAGAGCCCACTCTCATAAAGCAGGCAAATGCCGCTCAAGTGATGCCCATAGCAGTCGTGCCCACGCGCACACATACTCTATCTGCCCGCTCTGTCACACAGCCAAGTCGCGCGCTTCACATAAAGCCGCTCTCGCACCACGGTGCGCAGTCCCACATGAGCCACAATATAAATGTAAGTCTCGTGTCCGCTCACAAGCGCTCACGCTTACTGACACGCGCTTCGCCAGTACGGTTAAACATACGCCACAAAGCGCAAGCTCATACCGGTCATTCTGCGGCTGTAAGTCACGTGACCGCCCACGGGCGCCCACGCTTACAAGCCCACACGCCTCACAAGGCGCCACTCGCGCATCACATTGTGATCAAAAAGCTCCCCCCATTCACAGTAATCGGGAAGCCACAGTTAAAACAGTCTGTCACTGTTTTCAGCGAGCCGCCCCATACAAGCACACAGAGCGCGCGCGCTGCGCCCGCCCCTCCTGTTTAGTCTCTCGAGCCTGCACAGCGCGGCGACCAGAGCCCGGAGTCCATTCTACCCTTAGCTGCGCACATAAAAGCATGGGAAAACATCCCAGGGGTATCGAAATGGGTGCTGAGCACTATAAAGCAGGGTTATACGTTACAGTTCGCTCGCCGTCCTCCTCGATTTCGAGAACGGACCGCGACGACAGTGAAAGCAGAAGTAGCACTCCTACTTCGCTCAGAAATAACAAAGCTGCTGTGCAAGGGGGCTATAGAACCGGTACCGCCTTCTCTGAGCGAGTCAGGCTTTTACAGCCGTTATTTTCTCGTACCCAAGAAGGACGGGGGACTCAGACCCATACTCGATTTGAGGCTCGTGAACAAAGCTCTTATGAAAAGACCGTTCAAAATGCTTACAACCAGACAACTCCTCGCGCACATTCGCCAGGGGGACTGGTTTATATCTCTCGATCTGAAAGATGCCTATTTCCAGATTCAGATAATACCCCGTCACAGGCCATTCTTGAGATTCACCTTCGACGATTGGGTTTATCAATACACAGTCCTGCCGTTCGGCCTGTCCTTAACACCCCGTACATTCACGAAGTGCATGGATGCGGCTCTCGCCCCCTTGAGATCTCAGGGCATGCGAATTTTTAACTATCTGGACGATTGGTTGATTATGGCGCAGTCAGAGACAGAACTGATATCTCACAGAACTGCGCTCCTCAGCCATCTGAAATGCCTAGGTCTCACGGTCAACTGGACCAAGAGCTCATTACTGCCCAGTCAGTCAATATCCTTTTTAGGAATAGAACTGGACTCGGTGAACATGACGGCTCGCCTGTCTACACAGCGCGCGCACTGTATCCGGCAGCTGGCCATGTCATTCAAGACGGGCAGCGTTTTTCCCCTGAAAAATTCCAGAGGATGCTAGGCTTGATGGCTTCAGCCTCGGCGGTACTCCGGCTGGGTTTACTTCGCATGCGCCCGCTACAGCACTGGCTGGCCGCGCGTGTGTCGCACCGAGCCTGGAGGTCGGGTCGCGAGCGGATCAGAGTGACTCAGAGCTGTGTCACAGCTCTGCAGCCCTGGTCAGCGGCCGACTGGTACCAGAAGGGAGTGACTATGGGGGCGGTCTCTTTCAGGAAGGTCATCTCGACGGACGCGTCCAACTCAGGTTGGGGCGCCACCCTCGAGGGCAGACCAGTCTTCGGACTGTGGTCAGACCGAGAAAAACCCCTCCACATAAACTGTCTGGAAATGATAGCGGTCGAGAAGGCGCTGAATCGCTTCCTCCCGTTCATTCAGGGCCACCATGTTCTAGTCCGCTCGGACAACATGTCGGTGGTATCCTATATAAATCGCCAGGGCGGCGTCAGATCCAGGAACCTATGCAATCTGACGGAACGCCTCCTCGTTTGGTCTCAGCACCATCTGCGCTCTCTGAGAGCCGCACATGTGCCGGGTCAACTGAACGATGGCCCAGCCAGACTGTCCAGGGACAACGTTCCCCTGGGGGAGTGGTCACTGCACCCCCAGTCAGTCCAGTTATTATGGCGCCTTTTCGGCAAAGCGGAAGTCGACCTTTTTGCGTCACGAGACAACGCTCATTGCCCAATGTTCTTTTCGAAGTACAGGGACGCGCTCGCCCGGATGTGGCCCAGCCGCCCGCTATATGCTTTTCCCCCGGTATCTCTGTTACCGCAGGTGATCAAGAGAATCAGGGAAACGCGCCATTCAGTGCTCCTCATAGCCCCGCGTTGGGAAAACCAGACGTGGTTCCCAGAGCTGATGCGGCTGTCACAGACAGCCCCATGGCCTGTCCCGCTGAGAGCAGACCTTCTCTCTCAGGCGCGCGGCTCGATCTGGCATCCCCATCCGGAGCGCTGGTCGCTACACGCGTGGGTGATAAACGGGTATCCCTGCCAGACGCAGTAATGAACACGATCGTGCAGTCCAGAGCACCTTCTACCAGAAGGCTCTACGCATCCAAATGGTCTGTGTTCTGCAAATGGTGCACAAATAAAAACCTCGATCCGCGAACATGTGGGGTCACGTGGCTGCTCAGTTTTCTCCAAGAGCTGCTGGACAGGGGCAGGTCCCCTTCCACGCTCAAAGTCTATGTGGCAGCCGTCGCAGCATTCTCCGAATCAATGCATGGCCAGTCAATAGGCAGAAACGAGCTTGTCATCCGCTTCCTTAGAGGAGCCAGAAGGATGAACCCCCCGCGCCCCCCTCAGTTCCTATGTGGGACCTTTCACTGGTCCTAGAGGCCCTGAAAGCATCCCCTTTTGAACCACTGGACACAGCGGACCTAAAATACCTCATCCTGAAACCTAGACATGGTTACGTTCCCAAAGTGGTTGCCACCCCATTCAGAGCACAGGTCATTTCCCTATCGGCTCTGCCAGCATCCGATAGCGAAAGCGATGTTAATCTCCTCTGTCCAGTCAGAGCTCTGAGATTGTACATTACGCGCTCCGCCCCGTTCAGGCGTTCCGAGCAGCTGTTCGTTTCGTTCGGTGGGCGCACTAAAGGTCTCGCCTCCTCGAAACAGAGCCTGTCCAGATGGATAGTGGACGCAATCGCGGCCGCTTACGCGGTGAAAGGTCTGCAGTGCCCTCTGGGCTTCAGGGCGCACTCCACTAGAGGCGTGGCCTCGTCGTGGGCATGGTCAAGCGGAATTTCCATTCAAGACATGTGTGGCGGCGGGCTGGTCCTCACCCTCCACCTTTGTCAGGTTTTACAACCTAGAAGTTCCCGCCCTGCAGGCTAAAGTACTCTCTGTCTAAGTGAGAGGCTAGCCGTGCCCAGATCCTATCATGCGCAGGCTACCCTCACGTGAATTCAGCTCTCCTGGTTGAGCTGCACTGTTTCAGGTTATGTGCTGGATATGCTAAGTACACCGGCCTCACATGGCCGCTCTGTATTGCCTGTCAGTGCTTGTTTACACGTGCTTTACGCTTATGGTACTCGCGCTTCCTCGCGCTTATGTACAATGCGTTGGTTCCCACTCTCTATGTTCACAGAAGCTCTGTGACTCATGGGATGGATGGGGGCGCGCACGGCGTGGACAATGGGTTCCCGTAGCGTAAGCTAACTTACACAATACGAGAGAACCTCTCGTAAGAGAACAATACTGGTTACTAACGTAACCTCGGTTCTCTCTAGAAGAGGGAACGAGTATTGCGTAAGCTGCCGTGCTAAACGCCACAAGCGCTTTTTCGCTTCAGTCGATGAAAACCAGAGAACCAGCCTGTGAGCCCCGGTTTTATGCGCTAAGCCACGCCCATTCTGGCGGGCTAGGACGCGGCGAGGACGTGACGTCACACCGGGCTCACTGGTAGGCTGTGCAGTTCCCGCAGGGCAGCCTATGAGCGCACTAGATTGCCCGCTCAAGGTCTGCTAGCTGCTGCAACTGCGTTGACAATATATACAAAATTAAGGATAATTTCCGGATCTCCGGTCCGAAGATATCGGCAAAACTGTTCCCCCGGCAAAACTGTTTTTTTTTTTATTTGCACGCGTGTTTTTTTTCCATTTTCATGTGTTTTTTCTATTTGCATGTGTTTGCTTCAGTTGCAGCGTGTTGAGCTCTCTCGGTCACCGTAGAAATGTGCGAGGTGGCTAGCGGGCAGTGTTGTGCAAGTTACTTCCAAACTCTAATACATTATACATTACTTGTTACTGTAATTTAAAAGTAATTCATTACCTTACAATATTACCGTCTCAGAATTGTAATGCGTTACATTACTCCTGTATTACTTTTGAGTTACCAAAATAGCTATACAGTAGTAGAACTTAACATTCTAAGGCTGTAACGATATGCGATATGAAACCGAAATCGCAACACTCAGATCCACGAACCTGCAGAATCGCGACACACCCCTCCAAGAGTTATCCTTCCCGTCCAAATGCTACCACATCTTTAAATTGCTATTAGTATTATTTGAATTTTGAAGTTAACATTATAAAATACGTAGACCTACACCACAAAACTAGTTGAGGATTATTTAAAATTGGGGAATTCCAGCGTTTTGGACGTGACATTTGCAGTCAAAACTTGAAATATAAATTCTCAGAAAATGCATTTAATACCAATATATTGAAATGTCTGTTTATCCATAGGATACCCCCTTAAAAGAGTCCAGACATTAGAAAAATATCAGTCTACACATGCGTTTTATATTTAATATGAGGGAAATACGAATGCATGTAAATGCGTGCCAAATTTTTTTTTTTACTTTTAGGAGGCAAAATATTTTTTTGTAATTCTGTGAATTACACTGCGCAAATCAACAGTAATACTACCCACCGGATGAAGAAGGGTTGGCTCTCCACAGAACATAAAATATTCATTTTATTTTATTTTTCGTGTTCGTATTTATGAGGAAAAAACAATGTATGTGGCAGTTCTCCATTACGGACGCGACCGCTCTAAAGCGGTACTATAAGACTGTTTTAAAACTTTCGCAGAGACCTCAAACAGAAGACACAAATTTCTTTAAAGTGAATTTCGATTTGTACTAATTGTATCTTAATTGTATCTTAGTCTTCTTCATGCCATCTTCACCCATTATCCGCTTTTCCACTGGCCAGCGCGAGCACAGAGACCGAAATCATGCCTCACGGCACTCCTGTAAAAAATAAATCGCTATAAAAAATATATTAGACGCTGCCATTTAGTCTTTATTTACAAACTTGGACACCACACGCGGCTATTGACTGACCACGAACAGGTAACTTAGCCTACTTGCATTTTTCATTCATTAATGTCTCACGGTCTTGGTGTTTTTTTGCTGGTGTTTTTTTACAATTAAAACTAAAAGTGTGTTGTAACGCAAGCGTAACTGAACATGTAATATAGTAAAATATTACTGAAAATTGATTAGTAATGCCTTACACAACTGCGTTACAGCAAAAAGTAATAGGTTACTGTAAAAAATAAAAAGTTGAGTAAACTTAAAAAAATAAAGCAACCAGCTGCAAAGCATTTTTGAGTTTACTCAACTTCAGTGGTCGAAGTTAATCCAACTACCAGTCCAACTCAAAGAAACGAGTAAGCACAACTACAGAGGTCCTGAAGTTCAGTAAACTCAAAAAAGCTTTGCAGCTGGTTGCTTTATTTTTTTTATGTTAACTCACCTTTGAATTTTTTTAAGTTAAAGGGATAGTTCACTTTGAAATTAATTTTTGATATGTTTTAGCTTACCTCTAGTGCATCCAAGATGTAGGTGTCTTTGTTTCCACAGTATCTTCAATTTTGATAATTTTAGGTAAAACCGTTGTTGTCTGTCAGTCATACAATGGAGGTGAAGGGGGTCCAACTCAAAGAGCAGTCAAAATTAAACATTATTTAATGACTCGTAAATGTAAGTACACATTGATGCCCTAAGACACGAAACGAGTGGTTTTTGTGAGAAAACGAACAGTATTTATATCTTTTTTAGCTCGTGTAAGCATATCCATGTCCAACTGATCTGAGAGCAGGGCGCTTCGGTCTGCGCATGCGTACAGCGTTCGCCGGAATGCCCCGGTTGTGTTCAAATAAATAAGGTTGTGAAAAAAAATCAACGTTGTCTGTTGGTATATAGAAATCGTCTTCCATTGCGATCCTGTATATCTAAATATGTTTAGATCTTCACAGTGTAAGGTAAAACTTCCGAAATCTCTGCATAAACAATGAGTGACGTAAACACGCGCGAGGGAGCCCTTCCGGGGCATTCCGGCGAACGCTGTACGCATGCGCAGACCGAAGCGCCCTGCTCTCAGATCATTTGGACATGGATATGCTTACACGAGCTAAAAAAGATATAAATACTGTTCGTTTTCTCACAAAAACCACTCGTTTCGTGTCTTAGGGCATCAATGTGTACTTACATTTACGAGTCATTAAATAATGTTTAATTTTGACTGCTCTTTGAGTTGGACCCCCTTCACCTCCATTGTATGACTGACAGACAACAACGGTTTTACCTAAAATTATCAAAATTGAAGATACTGTGGAAACAAAGACACCTACATCTTGGATGCACTGGAGGTAAGCTAAAACATATCAAAAATTAATTTCAAAGTGAACTATCCCTTTAACTCAACTTTTTTTTTTTTTTTTAAGTTTATTCAACTTTATTCAATTTTCTTCTAACCTAAATTTACGTACTATTTTCTCACCCAAATTATGATATGGCCCTGACATTATAAGAATCCAAATGCAGGGATTACTGTAAATACAATGCAAAGACTTTCAACATTACAAAAAAATCTTTATTGAAACTTTTGTTGCAAAATGGCACATTTTCTGTCAGCATAAGGTAAAGTATTAGTGCTGGCATTATACAACACAAATTATTTTAAAGTGCTGAGTAACAACATTTGTCTTAAAGTGCTAGAGTATCAAGCATAAAATGCTGCAGCAATAAATAAGATAAAACAGTTACAACACACCTTTGCATGATATTTTAAAATTGTCTTACATTTAGCACATCCATGCAACAAACTTTCTAAAGCAATCAAGTAGCAAACTGTTCAAACAACATTTGACCTTAAATTAAAACTCAAAGCTTTCTTTTTTGATGTTGTACTGATAAGGAACAACGGGAAGAACTGGAAGAACAAATTAGTGCTTGCCTTGCTTATTGACTGCAGCTACTTAGACATTACTTTGTTTTTGAATGACTGGACCCTTGGTGAGCACTGGGGGTCAAGGCCAATAAACACTTTTTGAATAGTTTCAAAAGTGTATTTAAGTTCTTTGGGATAGTTCATGCTCAGGCTTGAGAACAACAACAGTGGGAAGGTCTTGGACATTATCTAGCACAACTAGCTCCTCAAGAACAACAGATAAACACCTTACATTTGGGCTGGAATGGACGGTGGCAACATTGTCTTTGACAATGCTTAAGATCCCCATCTTCATCCCCTTTGTGTATTCGTCTTCTGGCTCTGTGTCCTGGAGTAAAAAGCAGCATAAAAACAGGGTGAGTAAATTTAATTTCTCTTAGTTTATATCTGCTGTATTTATATTCTTATACACTCTTTCATATTATATTAATTTTATTTATTCTTTACTATTGCTACACTTTTTTAAATGTGGAATTAATTAGTGATAATGAAAAAAAATTATGAAAAATGTCTTCAAAGTTTTGTAAAG
The DNA here is from genome assembly GCA_030578255.1 of Tiaroga cobitis. NCBI lineage: Eukaryota > Metazoa > Chordata > Actinopteri > Cypriniformes > Leuciscidae > Tiaroga > Tiaroga cobitis. The sequence continues at coordinate 38,496,199 of CM060597.1, forward strand.
TTATTAGAAATGTATTTTTATGAAACATCTTCATGAAAATAAAATTGAAGTTGGCATTGTATCAATCTAGAAATGCACTGCAGCTAAAGCCACATGTCTGACCATGTTATATTTAAAATTTGAAGAAGAGAAGTTTAAAACTCTGCATTTAGTTAAATGTTTTTCAAGATCATGTCATATGAATTTATTTTGATTAGACTCTAAAATGCAAACTGATGTTTATTGTCATCTTCTAGCATCTATTCAGTCTATTGTCTCTATTGTTTTGTGGTGCAAACGAGCCCCATTCAGTGTCAGTCTCCCCTGCACACATTCACACCTCTCCAGCCTGGTTATGGGTCTAAATATGCTTTTCTTTTGTCTGCATTATAATCACTAACGACTGGCTATTCACACTGTTTCAATCCCTTTTTTCTTTTATCAAAGTTCTCACTTCACATTTGAAACTGTATCAAATGCCCTTTTTGAAAAAAGAAAAATTTCAGTAAGCATTCCTATTTAGAAAAATTCATAAAAATAACAGCTAATGTGCTAGCAGGTGCACAGAGTTAGCTAGCATGTTAGCTTAGCACACCATCAATACACGACAATTTATGTGATTAAAACCATGTTTGTGCTCCAAACTTACTTTATAACGCAAGTCGAGTGTTTTAAATAACCTTCTGTGATCTGATTTGGCTTCAGGTGAAAAAATAAGACAGAAAATATATTAATTTATAGTATTCTGCAATGATAAACTCTATATCGATTAGCATTACATTATAAATATAATCTATTATTATGAAAATACCTGACATGGCTCGAAGAACACAGGTAAATCGAATATCATTGCAATCATGTTTATTGTCTTCAAAACATCTTTATCTGCATGTTACAGCGATCTCTGGAAGCTTTGTTTGTGTCAGGGACTTCCTGGAATGTCACATGATTATGCCACTTCTTCGTGTGTTCCATATATGGACTATTACTGTGCATAGAGCGCTGGCGCCCTCAGGCTGCCAGTATGGATTGAAAATCAGAGTATCCAGCGCTCATGATTACATCGACGCATTTGGGTATAAATTCAATAAATATTATTCCTGTCTATAGATATCTGATGTAAACCTATGAGAATATATCAATATTTCTCCAAATCTGCACATGTTTGAGCTAAAAGCCCCGAGGGACGTTGTTTTGTCAAGCTCTGTCATGACGATCGCACAGGAGTTTTTTTCTGAATGGAAGCGGCTGACGCTCATAATTCATATTAAAGGTAACGACTCATTTTTTAATTACATAACTCCTGACACAAATTAAGACATAACTGTCACTATAAGTTTCTCAGAATACAATAGTGGTCAAATACTGAAACTTGAGTCTTATATCTTTTTAATGATGCATAGTTTGTCAAGGTAATAACATTAAATCTGATAGTAACTTTGAACTATTTAAAAAAAAAAACGCTTCAGTGCGCCCGCGCTCTGGTGAAGCTTAACAGGTATGGAGCGAATTATGTGCCAAAACCTCACACACACACAAAACGTGTTTTACTCACACCCAATGATTCACAAACAAACTCAATGTGGTTTGTAAATACAAAACATCACTCACAAACTAATGCATATTGTTCTGCAAATAAAAAACGTACCTATCAAACAAATACAGTATGTTTTACATATACATAGAAACGTATTTCTTCAATGACAAAAATATCCTCCAAGTACAAACTAAAATCTTTCAAGTACAAACTAAAATCTTTCAAGTACAAACTAAAATCTTTCAAGTACAAAACAAAGTTCTACAAGTACAAAGCAAAATTCTACAAGTACAAAACAAAATTCTACAAGTACAAGGCAAAATTCTACAAGTACAAAACAAAATTCTACAAGTACAAAACAAAATTCTACAAGTACAAAGCAAAATTCTACAAGTACGAAAAACTGTCACGTGACTTTTGGCACTATTTTTCCGCGTCCAGGCAGATTTTCTCACAAATGCAATTGAGCAACTTCCTCTTCTAGAACAGTAGATGGCGCTAAGATAGGGGATCAATTTTGCGCTAGTCTCTCGGGAGAAACACTGATGTGAAACACGTGCTTGCCTTTGCCCATGGGAAAATGAGTGGTGAACAGGTGTGTTTCTGTCTTACTTTATCTATATTAACCTTATTGAGGTTTTGGTAAATGTTTATTATTTAGACAGAAATCTACATTAGCACTTAGAAGCACTCCACTCTGATAAGGAAATCTATAAACTGAAAGCTCTGCCATCATGTTGCTTTTTACATTTTTGTAAAAACGTTTAATTTACTGAATGAGTCTATTTCTTTCGTTCTCCATAAATAAATGAAAACATTTCATTTAATTGAAAGGGTCCCACTTATTCATTAATTTAGTTGGAATTCAGTCAGCGTAACTGTTAATGTAATTTAAATAATGAATGAACAAAACAAACAATAATTGTTTCTTAACTTCCCTGTGAAGTATTGCCCAAATTATTATTTTGGACAGACAAATAAAACCCTCCTTTCAATTAAATTAAATGTTCTCATTAATTTATGGAGAACGAAAGAAATATACTCGTTCAGTGTAAATAATCACTAATTTAGTAATTTCACACGCGTCTTATGTAGATTTTTTTTTTTTTAAAGCAACATATGATAGAGCTTTCAGCTTAGATTCCCCTATCCTAGAGAGAGTGAAGTGCTACTAGCGGTAATATGGATTTTTGTCTAGATGTAATAAACATTTTGCAAAAGAAAACCTCAATAAGGTTAATTAGATAAAGTAAGACAGAAACACACCTGTTCACCGCTCATTTTCCTCAGCTGTAGGCAGTGTTGGGAAATATATTTCGTTACAGAATACATGCCCAAAAATGTCATTTGTAACGTATTTCGTTACATTATTCAATCTGAGGGATTACGTCCGCATTGAATTGCCTTTTATAAATGTAAGAATGCGGCAATCTTATCCTGCTTACTAAACAGGCCTATTCTGGTGGGTGCGGTGTGGTGGTGACGCGTGTAACATGTAGGGTGACACTGCTAATAAAGCACCTTAAAGCTGTCACAAAGAACTGGCAAAAGATTATGAATATGTAAAATATATCAAGGAGATATTTTAATTGTTTATTAATAAACAAGTGTATTTTTTGTCAGTGTGTCGGCTGAAAACATGAAGATCTTCGCAGTGAACGCGCCAGGATTGCATAAGCAGAGAGCAGTCTGTAGTCTTTTTTCTTTCGTTTTGAATTGTTCTGTTTAAAAGTAGACATGTCTGTGAGAGAGGCTAACGGAATACGTTACAAATTACATTTTTGGGCATGTATTCTGTAACGAAATATGTTTCCCAACACTGCCTACAGCTGAGGAAAATGAGCGGTGAACAGGTGTGTTTCTGTCTTACTTTATCTAATTAACCTTATTGAGGTTTTCTTTTGCAAAATGTTTATTACATCTAGACAAAAATCCATATTACCGCTAGTAGCACTTCACTCTCTCTAGGATAGGGGAATCTAAGCTGAAAGCTGAAGCTCTATCATATGTTGCTTTAAAAAAAAAAAAAAAACATCCCACTGAGCAAAATTATGTCCTAAAGACGTCTTTTTAAAGTCTTTGTCACAAAAGTCGGACGTTGAAAAGACGTCCACTGAGGAGCCAGAATGAAAGTTTTTATGACGTCTTTTTTTTAAGTGTTCTGGACGTCCGATATAGACGTTTATTGAACCTTCATACAAGTTTAAAAACTAGTTCAAATGTGGCCATTGTGGACATGTTTTAACATAATTTATGGTCTCATTTAGACATAATTCCTTTGACTATTGCTGTCAGATGATCTTAGTGAGAATTAGCAGAGGTTTGGATGTTGACACTCTCTAAGTGCTAATGTAGATTTCTGTCTAAATAATAAACATTTACCAAAACCTCAATAAGGTTAATTATAGATAAAGTAAGACAGAAACACACCTGTTCACCACTCATTTTCCCATGGGCAAAGGCAAGCACGTGTTTCACATCAGTGTTTCTCCCGAGAGACTAGCGCAAAATTGATCCCCTATCTTAGCGCCATCTACTGTTCTAGAAGAGGAATTTGCTCAACTGCATTTGTGAGAAAATCTGCCTGGACGCGAAAAAATAGTGCCAAAAGTCACGTGACAGTTTTTCGTACTTGTAGAATTTTGCTTTGTACTTGTAGAATTTTGTTTTGTACTTGTAGAATTTTGTTTTGTACTTGTAGAATTTTGCTTTGTACTTGTAGAATTTTGTTTTGTACTTGAAAGATTTTAGTTTGTACTTGAAAGATTTTAGTTTGTACTTGAAAGATTTTAGTTTGTACTTGGAGGATATTTTTGTCATTGAAGAAATACGTTTCTATGTACATGTAAAACATACTGTATTTGTTTGATAGTTACGTTTTTTATTTGCAGAACAATATGCATTAGTTTGTGAGTGATGTTTTGTATTTACAAACCACATTGAGTTTGTTTGTGAATCATTGGGTGTGAGTAAAACGAATCGGTTACCTAACGTAACCTCGGTTCTCTCTAGAAGAGGGAACGAGTATTGCGTAAGCTAGCTTACGCTACGGGAAAGATTCATCTTTGCTGAGATATTGAAGCCAAAAATTATTTCATAATTTGTATCCATACACAACGCAGTTCCTCTGCGGCAGACCTAGAGCGGGCTAGCTAGCAGCTCATTGGTTCGCTCAGAGAGAACTGCTTAAGCCTATGGGAGAGCGGGACTGAACCCGCTTCCAATGAGAGGCGCCCGCGCGCTCATTGCGTCATGGCCCGCCAGAGTGGGCGTGGCCATGGGGTATATAACAGTCTCTCCCAGGCTTATATGTTGATTTATTTCAGCGTGAAGCGAAACGCTAGTAGCGCAAGCACGGCCGGGAACGCAATACTCGTTCCCTCTTCTAGAGAGAACCGAGGTTACGTTAGGTAACCGATTCGTTCTCTTACGAGAGGTTCTCTCGTATTGCGTAAGCTAGCTTACGCTACGGGAACACCTGGTCAACGCCGTGCGCGCTATGAAACCACACATGAAAACCCAGGGATCTACCGGGGGATTTTTTACGTGGAGTGAATGTACTATGAGGCCGGCAGAGCGGGCACATGAAAAGTACACATAAGCATGTATGGGGCCAGCAGAGCGGGCACATGAAGTGTAAAAGCATTTAAGGAGAGCACAAGGGGCGAACCGGTTGTGAGGGACTCTCAGAAATGCAGCTTCTTAGAGAGCTAGTCGTTAGACAGCTAGTAATTTTGCCTGCAAGGCGGGGACTTCCAAGTTGTAAAATCTGACAAAAGTGGACGGGGAGGCCCATCCCGCGGCCACACAGATGTCATGAATGGAAATTCCACAGGACCATGCCCACGATGAGGCCATGCCTCTAGTGGAGTGCGCCCTGATGCCCAGAGGGCAGGGCAGGCATTTAGATGTGTAAGCAGAGGCAATCGCGTCCACTATCCATCTAGACAGTGTCTGTTTAGTGGCGGCCAGACCTTTGGTGCGCCCCCCAAACGACACGAAAAGCTGCTCAGCGCGTCTGAACGCGGCAGCGCGCGTCTGAACGCGGCAGCGCGCGTCGTGTACAATCTCAGAGCCCGCACCGGGCAGAGGAGATTGGCGTCGCGCTCGCTATCGGATGCAGGCAGAGCCGATAGGGAGATAATCTGCGCCCTGAACGGGGTACCAATCGCTTTCGGGACATAGCCATGCCTAGGTTTGAGAATGACAACCGAGTCATTCGGCCCAAACTCAAGACACGCGGCGCTGGATGAGAGCGCGTGAAGGTCCCCTACGCGTTTTACTGAGGACAGAGCCGTCAGGAAAACGGTTTTGAGCGAGAGGTATTTTAGGTCCACAGACTCGAGCGGTTCGAACGGGGGTGCTTTCATAGCTTCGAGGACTATAGAAAGATCCCAAATAGGAACCGACGGGGGCCGCGGAGGGTTCATCCTCTTAGCTCCCCTGAGGAAGCGGATGACTAACTCGTCTTTGCCCAGGGACTGAGCGCGTCGGGGTTCAGCGAACGCTGCGACGGCTGCCACGTAAACCTTGAGAGTGGAGGGGGACCTGCCCTTGTCCAGCATCTCTTGAAGGAACATTAGCAAAGACGGCACCTCGCATGACCGTGGGTCCAGCTGTTTTTCGGTGCACCATTTTGAGAACACAGACCATTTAGACGCATAGAGCCTTCTCGTGGAAGGTGCTCTAGCCTGTATGATAGTGTTTCTTACTCCCTCTGGCAAATCGACGAATAGTCGTTGATCACCCATGCATGTAGCGCCCAGCGCCGTGGATGGGGGTGCCAGATCGTGCCGCGAGCTTGAGAGAGGAGATCTGCTCTGACTGGGATGGGCCACGGGGCTGTCTGAGACAGCTGCGTGAGCTCCGGAACCCAATTCTGACTCTCCCAACGCGGGGCTATGAGGAGCACCGAGTGGCGTGCGTCCCTGATCCTCTGAATTACCTGTGGTAACAGAGCGATCGGAGGGAATGCATAGAGCGGGCGGCGAGGCCATTCCTGGGCTAGCGCGTCCTCCCTCCTCGAAAAATATATTGGGCAGTGAGCGTTCTCTTCTGACGCGAAGAGGTCTACTTCTGCTCTGCCGAATAGCCGCCACAGTGATTGGACCGTTTGTGCGTTCAGGGACCATTCTCCTGTGGAGATGAGGTTCCTGGACAGTATGTCTGGACCGTCGTTCAGATGGCCCGGCACGTGCGTCGCTCTGAGCGAGAGCAGGCGGCTCTGAGACCAAACTAGAATGCGGTGTGTCAGTAGACAGAGGTTTCTGGATCTGACACCGCCCTGACGGTTGAGATAGGAGACCACCGCCCTGTTGTCCGAACGGATCAGGACGTGGTGTCCCCGAATGAGCGAGAAAAAGCGCGAGAGCGCGTTCTCGACCGCAAGCATTTCCAGACAGTTTATGTGTAAGGGGCTTTCCTGAGTCGACCAGTGGCCGAAGGCCGGTGAGCCCTCGCAGACTGCACCCCAACCCGTGTTGGATGCATCTGTCGAGATGACTTTTCGGCAGGAAAAGGTCCCCATCGTGACGCCCTGGCGAAACCATTCTGCTACTGTCCATGGCTGCAGCGCCGTGAGACATGTCTGCGTAACCTTGATCAGCTGGCGGCCCGTGTTCCACGCGCGGTGGGGTACACGGCTGTTTAACCAGAGCTGAAGTGGGCGCATGTGCAGAAGGCCCAGCTGAAGTACAGCGGAGGCTGAGGCCATGTAACCCAGCATCCTCTGAAAAGCTTTCAGAGGAGTGCGGGCGTCCATCTGAAACGAGGCGGCTAGACGCTGAACACTGCGCGCGCGCTGTGTAGACAGGCGAGCCGTCATCGTGACCGAGTTCAAATCTATTCCTAGGAAGGAAATCGATTGACTGGGAAGAAGGGAGCTCTTTGACCAGTTGACAGAGAGACCCAGCGCTTCCAGATGGTTGAGGAGAACTGCGCGGTGCGACAGAAGCTCCGTCTGTGATTGGGCCAAAATCAGCCAGTCGTCCAGATAATTCAGAATGCGCAGCCCCTGGCTTCGCAGGGGGGCGAGCGCCGCGTCCATGCACTTCGTGAATGTACGGGGCGCCAGAGATAAGCCGAACGGGAGAACGGCATATTGATAAACAAGACCCTCGAAGGCGAAACGTAAGAATGGCCTGTGACGGGGATTTATCTGGATCTGAAAATAGGCGTCTTTCAGGTCTAGAGAGATGAACCAGTCCCCCTGGCGCACCTGCGCGAGGAGTTTCCTGGTAGTGAGCATCTTGAACGGTCTCTTCATGAGCGCTTTGTTCAAAGACCTGAGATCTAAAATCGGTCTGAGGCCGCCGTCTTTCTTGGGAACCAGAAAATAACGGCCGTAAAACCCCGACTCGGTTATAGATGGCGGGACTCTCTCTATAGCGCCCTTTTGCAACAGCGTCGCAATTTCTGAGCGGAGCGTGCCGGCGGCCAGCGGGCTGACAGTAGATTCGAGCTGCGCGCGCGCACGAGGCGGGCGGCGGCGAAACTGCAGCAGATAGCCGTTCTTTATAATGCTTAACACCCACGGGGAAATGCCTGGAATGGCTTCCCTCGCTTTGGAGCATGCGGCTAGTGGCCGAATGGCTATATTGCCCTGATTGCTGCATATAGCGGGCTGGACACAGTGTGTGGGCGCGCTTTGAATGTGTGTGGCAACGGGATTTGCACTCAGAGAGGAGTCTATGGGCCGTGCAACAGAGCGAGCAGAGAGGGGACACGCGCACGAGCTCGTGGGCGTGTTTATGTTCTCTGAATCTAGAGCGGGCTCTGCCCGTTTCATGTGATGGGGCTCTGATAGAGACACGGGATATGTTATGCTTGTGTGTATCGGTGAGCACATGATTGTGGGCACTTTTTGTACACAACTGGCAAATTTTCTCTTTTTGAGATTTCTCTGGGTAGCCATAAAAACGGCTTTTTGACGCTCGCAAGCGGGCTGGGACACCGGCTTGTTTGTGGCGGTCAACACTACAGCAGTCGGCGAAATAACGGGGACTGGCAGAGGGCGAAGCTTTGACGGCGGTCCGGCTGCAGCGGGAGAGCACCGTCGTTTTCTTGACTTTGCTAGGCAGACTTCTGATGATCAGGCTTCAGCATGATCTTAGTTCGCGGGCCTCGTGGGGGCGGCGGTCTGCGGCGGCTGTCAGAGCGAGAGCGAGGGCGGGCACCCTGTCTGCGCTGGGCAGTTTGAGTCTGCGGAGGGGGGCGCTGTGGCGGAGCTCTGGCGGGAGGCTCGCGAGAGCGGCCCGCGGAAGAGCTAGCGCGGCGTGGCAGAAACAAATTCATCGCCTGAGTAGCTTTCTGTACCTCAGAGAAGCGATCGACGATTCCCGTGACAGCGGATCCAAACAGGCCAGTCGGGGAGAGGGGCGCGTTGAGAAACGCGGCGCGCTCAGAGTCTCCCTCGTGAGCCATAAGTGTCTCTCGGCAACACACAGGCTGGCCATGCATCTCCCCAGAGCTTGTGCGGCGGCTTTAGTGGCGCGAAGGGCGAGGTCCGTAGCACTTCTCAGATCCGTGACAGCGGGGGCGGGGTTCCTACCGCCTTCGGCACATTCACGGAGAATATCGCTCTGCAGAACTTGGAGGACAGACATCGAATGAAGCGCGGCGGCGGCCTGACCGGCGGCGGCGTATGCGCGAGCATGAAAGCTCGAGGTCGCTCTGCACGCTTTTGAAGGAAGCGTGGGTGAAGAACGCCATCTAGCAGAGGGCGGGCAGAGGTGCGCGGCGACCAAGTCCTCGACGGGCGGCATGGCTGAGTAGCCTTTCTCGGCGGCTCCGTCCACCGAGCGCAGCGAGGCGGATATATCGGAGCGGTTTCTGGCCGAGAGCGGGGCATTCCAGGACTTTGTTAATTCTGCGTGAAGCTCAGGCAGAAATGGAGCGGCCCGGTTGCACGCGGGGGTCGAGCGCCGATGAAAAAAGCCATCCGGTTCGGGGCCTGCTCGGGTGGAGGAGACCACTCGAGACCGAGGCGTTCGACGGCCTGTGAGAGGAGGCGCATTAGCTCTTCCTCTATCCCGGCGCGGGACCCCGTCGACTCTCTCGTGGAACCGAGAGATGACCAGTCTTCACTGTCAGAAGCGAGCAGTGAGCAGGAGTCCTTCTCCTCCGCGGCGTCATCGGAAGCAACAGAGCGGCCACTCGGCGGCAACTGTATGTCCGGCAGGGGCGGGGAGGGAGAGCGGGAAGCGGGAGGCGGCGGCGGCGGCCCGCATGTTTCCGCTGGTGGCTCCGGCGGCCTTTGTGAGCGGCGTTTCTTCTTCCGCGGCGAAGAGACAGGCGGCGCGGGAGCGGATTTCACTGCCAGAAGTCGTGCCCGCAGGGACGATAACGGCAGGCTTTCACAGAAGTCGCAACCTCCATCCGCGAGGGTGAGTTCTGCATGCTCGAGTCCCAGGCAGAGAGCGCAGATGACATGGCGGTCTCCGTCCTCGAGACGAGCGCGGCAGGAGCCGCAGGAAAAACGAGGCATCTTTAGAAAGACGCTCGGCTCTTTCAGATATAATATTGAGAAAAAAGGATACAGTCGTCGGATGGCTTAGCTTGCAAGGCGGCTGAAGTTGGCGAAGACGGCCGGCTTCTTCAGGGTCCGTGAGCTCGCTAGAGGTGCCTTCTCGACGGCGACGGCTTTTTCCCAGAAACAGCAGAAGCGTGCAGCTTGCTGAAGATGAAATGAATCAACATATAAGCCTGGGAGAGACTGTTATATACCCCATGGCCACGCCCACTCTGGCGGGCCATGACGCAATGAGCGCGCGGGCGCCTCTCATTGGAAGCGGGTTCAGTCCCGCTCTCCCATAGGCTTAAGCAGTTCTCTCTGAGCGAACCAATGAGCTGCTAGCTAGCCCGCTCTAGGTCTGCCGCAGAGGAACTGCGTTGTGTATGGATACAAATTATGAAATAATTTTTGGCTTCAATATCTCAGCAAAGATGAATCTTTCCCGTAGCGTAAGCTAGCTTACGCAATACGAGAGAACCTCTCGTAAGAGAACATGTTTTGTGTGTGTGTGAGGTTTTGGCACATAATTCGCTCCATAGGTTAACTACATTTGTTAACATGAACTAATAATGAACTGCACTTCTACAGCATTTATTCATAAATGTTCTAATACATAATTAAAACCAAAATTTGTATTTGTTAACATTAGTTAATGCACTGTGAGCTAACATGAACAAACAATGAACAGTTGTATTTTAATTAACTAAAATAAAAAGATACACACACAGAACAAATACACTAACAAATGTATGGTTTATGGTTAGTTCATGTTAGTTTATACATTAATGTTTGCAAATTAAATCTTTTTGTTAAGCGTTACCGATTATTAAATAAACTATTTTTTACCATCACTTTGTCTCCTACCTTCTACTCTTTCCCCTTGCCTCTTGTCTGATAGAACAGTTAGTTGATGTGTTTTGGATAACAGACAAAACTGTTATCTCCTGACAGGATTTGGGGAAGGATCTCATGTATGAGTATATGTGCTGATACGCATCTTCTTACCAGGCAAGTCCTCAGAAAGTTTCCTGACTTTTCCCTCATAAACACCGGCAGCCCTTTAAGAGCTGTAGCCTTTCTATGAGCAAGGACATCAGATGTCTGAAAGACAGAAAAACAAATACAGAACAAGTTATATCCAACCAGAAGCAGAAATAACACTACAAATGAAGTGTTACATGGAGCCGTTTTCTTTTCGAGAGATCATCCAACTTTGATGTGGACTTTGTAACTTTGCAGATCGATTGCATGCACAAATACCAACATTTCACACTAAAAAATTGGTAAAATCCAAAAATATCATTGAGTTATGTGGCTACTAAAAGTTGAAAGGACATTGGTTGTCAGCTCACAATCTTTGAAAGGACATTTGACTGTGTCATGTTTCTTCAAATGATTTCTGATATGGTTTAAAAACTGAGATGGCTGACAAACATCTTTAAAATCACATAACTCACACGAAAAATGTAAGTGCTCTGTAACTGCAATAGTCTGTTTGTGTGCTCTTGTCAAATGTGATTTTAACGCACCTAGAGTTTTGAAAGTGCAGATGCAGTCAGTATACAAGCAAGACTGCTGCCAGGATCGTCCTTGATAATGGTGAAATCTGTAGTGTTTCAAAAGGACCTCTCTGCAACTGTGGGCAAATTTGCAAAACTTACATTCCAGAAAAAAAAAAAAATTGTTAAAGATGTGCAATGTTACATTTCTACAAAATTAATATTAAAGGTAATTAACTAGTCTGCTAACTGCAGTCCCGGAGGCTGCATTTTCAGGACCCCACTTCTAGGACCGCATTTCTAGGACCCTAGTTTTTTGTGACAGCGCCACCTACCGAGTCGGAGAACCGCAGTCCCAGGAACGCATTTCCAGGACCCGTTTTGGAGGACCGAAAAAAGTGCCACCAAGGCAGTATTTCCACCCAGTTTTAACTACATTAGAGGGTTTTTTTTGTTTTTCAAGTTTTATTACACCCAAATACTACTTTCTTTATTGCAACCAGGTTCCTAGGAATGTTGAGAAATTATTGGGTCTAAGTATCATACTATAATAACTCAAGTAAAATAAACAAGGAATCATGTTATAGTCTTTTCAGTCACTAGATGGACCACATTTTCAAGTACAGAGGGAAGTCAAGGATGACTCTGGGGGTAGATTTAAGATTGTGTATTTTACAAAATAATATATAACACCTGAACTTGAACACACAAAATATTTTACAAAATAATATATAACAACAGAAATTCAACACACAAAATATTTGACAAAATAATATATAACAACTGAAATTCAACACAAAATATTTTACAAAATAATATATAACAACTGAACTTGAACACACACAAAAACAAATTTGATCATGACGTGAACCACATAGACAGAACTTCGATGGATGGACAAACACAAGGACAACATCATCACTGACTCCTAAGAGAGAGAAAGAGAAGTGAATTAAATAAGGAACATTTAGTTGAACATGTTCTCCTCTCTAATTTTAAATTACATATTTAAAAGATCTTAGTTACCACAGAGTAATGATAATGATAAAAATAATGATATCAATCTTCATACCAATTAATGTTCATAATATAATTATTGCATACTGTTCAAAGATTTGGAAAAAAAAAATGATTTTGATGTTGTGGGAAAAAAAAGGTTCTAGAAACACTCATGTCAATAAAGCTGAACTGAGAAAAAAAATAATAGAGAGAGATGCAAGAAATCTGAATAGAAATAACATTATTGACACGACTTTTCCTGACCATACATATCAGATTTAAAGCACACATTGTGATGTATGCAGCAGCACTATACCTACCACCTGGATGCTCGCCCGTCTTTTCGCAATTGTTTGGATTGTTATGTGTTTCTTGAAAAACATTTTAAGTTAATTTCATATAAATAAATAGACATAAATTAGGCCTAAGCATAGTACTTAACCAATTTATTGATTTATCTGTTGTCATATTATTGCCTACCCTGTGCTGTGTCCTTGATAGCACTTCCTATCGAGTACAGTATACAGTAAATGACACAATCTAACACGTTGGATTTTAACAGTCAATTATTATAATGGCCTCTCTGATATGTCTGACTATTAAAATGTCATATGTCTCAACCAACTTTATAAAACCATGTCAAAATGAAGAGACGTACACCTAACATGTATTGTGGGTAACGGTCAACAGGTTGATTGTGAGCACGTGACATGAAAACATTAAGATTATTTTAACTGAATTAAAATGGAAAAACATGAGTAATTAACAAGTTTATTGTGCAGTTTATTGTGCTGTAAATAAGTAAACACAGGCGTATCATGCAACAGTTCCGTTAAATGAACGTGCTAACAATTCATTTTCCAGCATTAGAGGCTAATATATGATGACTATGCATTCAAGACTGTTTAGCAAATCACCAGCACGTTGGCAACGTTAACTTTCCAATGAAATGCATCACAGTTGTTTTTAAAGTTAAACAAATAAAAATTGATCCGCATTTGATACTCACACTCTGAATGTCATCCATCTTTGCTGGTCCTCTAATTCGCTAGTTGGCGTTGTCACTAAAAACCTAGGGTCCTAGAAATGCAGTCCTAGAAGTGGGGTCCTGAAAATGCAGCCTCCATTTTTGCAGGCAGATGCTACTCATTTGAGCTTATAAAACTTAAACTTTGTTAATTTTTTTTTAAATGAGCGATCGTTTCGCTTGATAAGACCCTAATTCATCGTCTGAAATCGTTTAAAGCCCTTTGAACAGTTTGCAGTTTGCACTGAAACTGTCTTTTGGACCTTGAAACGTTTGGTTCCCATTGAAGTCCATTCATGGAGAAAAATCCTGGAATGTTTTCATCAAAACCCTTAATTTCTTTTCGACTGAAGAAAGAATGACATGGACATCTTGGATGACATGGGGGTGAGTAAATTATCAGCAAAAGTTTTCTTAAAAGTGAACTACTCCTTTAACAATTTGCAAGTTGGATTTTTTACAGTGATGCATTACTTTTGTAACGCGTTACTCCCAACATTGCTAGCGGGGCCCGGGGGACAGTTGAGACACGGATGTATCAACTGTCCCCGCGATAGAGTTCTAACACGCTGTAGTTGTTCAGTGTTATGATACCAGCTTAAACGTCGCAATTAGCAAGCATATGACGCAAATGAAAATAGTAATTTGATATTTAAACTGTGTATTATTAATAAATATTGTCAAATATCTTGTTCCTGTTTTATACATTTTAACCAGTGCTAATTTAAATAAAATGAATGAATTTAAATGGATGAATAAACAAACATGTTGCCCAATTGTTATTTTCTTTATTTGTCTTTATTTAATATATTTGCAATGAATGGTTAGTTACCTTTACATCATTAAAAATGGGTGTCTCAACTGTACCACATGGGTACAGTTGAGACAAAAAGCACCATATTTTTATGAGCTATATGTGGAAAATATAAACTACTTATGGGTATTATTGATTGATAATATCATAGTCTACACGCTAATGAAATATCATGTAGCATGTCATGTGGAAATTCACTTCTTTTCAGTATCTATTTCTGTGTGAAAAATCAAAAAGTGTCTCAACTGTACTCAGTCTACCCTACGAAAGTTTTAGGAAACTGTTACACATTCACATTTTGTCCTGCAACTCGAACTCTACCATATGGAAAATTTGTAAGATTCTGAAAGAAATAATTTGTGTGAATTAAGAGAAAGCAGCTGCCCACTTGGATTGAGTCTCCATTGTCCTATTCTGGCTCCGAGGCATTTTGCTCTTTCATATACCAGGGAAATGGGTCGGTGGATGAATTAGTTCAGCAGGCAAAAACTAATGTGCTTTTCTGTGTGACTTGACATACCTTGCTCAAGATGCAATTAACTAAATGACTTTCCTTCTTTTTTAGCCTTTAATTTTTACCCATGGCTACTCCTGTGGTTCCTGTGACATTTGCCAAGCCAATGTTACTTGATATCGCAGTCAACAACCTGGAACAGCTTTATGAGAATGCATGTACTGAAAAGAAAGCAAATCAATCAGAAATGACCTTTGAGTAGCCACATTTATTTTATCTTTTGTTGACAAAGGTTCTCAGCATTATCAAAGCTATAGTACTGAGCAGTCTGTGAAATTGTTCACAGTGTGTAAATTTTAGTCCTGTATTTCAGGCCACCTGTCTTTATTCATCTCATACTCTACTACACCAGGAAGATAAATACACAGGCCCATAATGGGGTTTTAACACATAGATTGCCTGAACGAATTTCCAACTGAGCCACCAAATTGGAATGTGTTTAAGTCTTTAGAAATGTGCTAATTGAAATGTAAAGCAAATTAACACCAGCAGTGGGTATAAGAGAGCCTTGACTTATACGGGTTTAACTGTAACCGAAGGCTGCCGGAGTAGCGATAAGCCGCGGATGGATTCCTCTCCTCTTTGGGAAATACAAGTCTGTACCTTTTTATAATCCCTTCAAGTTACATGAATCCCTGACAGCTTTCTAAAAAGCCCACTGATGTCGTATTTTATGAGATCAGCTTTTCACAGGTCCCAGTGAAAGTGAAGATTTAGCAGATGACATAAGATAAGATACAACTTTATTTATCCCCAAGGGGAAATTTAGTCATTATGTGAGGTGGGGAAACACAAAAGAGAAGGGTAAAATACTTGAAGGACACACTTGTGACATTTTAGTGACTCATTGGCACTTCTGTGCCAATTCATTTCAAACCTCTGTTTTTTTTTTTCTCATTTCCACCACAGAAAGTCCAGTTTTATGCTCAAGCAAGTGGAATCAGGAAAGAAAATACACAAACCTTCATGAGCTTAAGAATTTTGTGTTGGTCCTCTTAAATATTTGGGAGCTTACTAAAATAGGCTGACACACCAAGCTTGAAGTCCCTTGCTTGTCGATCTGTACTTCTCTAACAAACATTGAGAAATAAAGCAAGAGGAACTGAAATAAAGATAATTACTGCAACCCACTTACTCCTTTGTGCTTATCAAGAACTAAAGTGAGACAAACAAGTGCCTTCCAAGTAGAAAAGAGGCAGCCATTAAACATTTACGCTTTTCTTCCCCCGTAATCCTTCTTTGAGATGAGCTGCCTGCCAATTTATTTCTTACATCTCTTTGATAATCTTCAGACCTTTCATGTCAGCAGGCACATCTTTTATATCTTTTGACCAGAACCATTCGGATGCCCAGATGCTCCCTGCCCATTGTGATGTCTAACTTCTAGAGAAAATTCAATGAGGTCTGTACAGAGCATTAGATCCTATATACAGTGTGAAGATACTCTTTGGGTATTCAAAAAATTAGTTTCTACAGTTGTGCACAAATGTTTAAATGATGGAGACTTACATGAAGGCATGATGAATAATGTAGCAGTTATTCTCTTTTCACTTGCCACTGCATAGAGGGCTGTGGGGATCTGGTGTTTGATGAAATCTCCATGTCATACATCTGATTGGGGCCAGGGCTTCAGAGACATTTAATAAACAACACCCCCCCCCCCAAAAAAGTCAGGGTGAAGTGCTGTAGGGAAATTTAATGTGTGGCCAGATATATGAGGCATTTTTAGGCATATGCAAGAATTAATGGAACTGCTAAGGGCTTTCTGCCTTTATTGAAGAACAGCGATTTCTTCTGTCTGGATCAGCTGTCTGAAAAATACACCATAATCAGGAGTAATCAAAATTGTGGTTCATTCAAGTTTTACTGATTGGCTTCAAGGTTGTGTTCATTAATACATGCACATGATCCATGCGGAGAAGGAGATTTGTTTCAAGCTAATCTATGTTTTATGTTTCCTTATGGAGCTAGAAAAATGACAAAATAATTTGAATGTTATATTTTACTAATAACATATTTTTCCTCTGAAACATGTATGTGTGTATATATATATATACATACACATGTTGCAGTTTAAAATATTTAAATCTGTAAAATAGGCCACAAAAAACAACTGTTTTGTCAAGCACCATTACAATTAAAATAGTACAATTCGACAATTAAGACATTTTGTCTAGCTCTATATAATTTGCCGGATTAAAGATTTATGGTATGAAAAGCCTGTAGTGACCATACTTTATTTATCCAGTTTATAACTTTATACACAACAACAGATATTAAGATGTTCCACAGGCACCATCTGATTACTCTCGCTGTGTATTACCAGAAGGGTAGCAGACTCACCGTTGTGAGGAGATGGTCAATCTCAGTAGTGTCTCTGTACGGACCCAGAGTGTTCCACACAAAAGGATGACACGCTTTCCTGCAAAAGATATTTAGAGATTGTGTATGGTGTCAGATGAAGGTGCTGGGAGTGTACACAGCACTGTGAGATAAGGATCTAAAGAAATACTGCTGACTATTTTGGCAGCACCCTCAGGCAAGACATATATTGTTCTCTGTGTGTGTTCTTATCTGTTTCGCACATCATAATGCTGTCATGTGAAACGCACTGCCACTATTGTGGAAATTTTCCATTTAGTAAAAGCTCTTGAAGCCAAACAGGGACCTTGTGCATTGTGTGCCATTGTAAATGCTCCAAATTCAAGCAAATGCTTAAACAAAACAGCCTTTGTGGTATCACATGTAGTACAGGTACAGTTTCTAGGAGGTTTTTAAAGTGTATGCTCTATAGGGCTTTTTACACTGCACTTGACCTTGGGTTATTGTCTTTGTCGACCCCACCTAAGACCACTACTGCATGGGTAAAGCAACAGTTTGGACATTTTAAAAGAGAGTTGTCACCGTTTTTTTAACCCTAGGTCCAGAACAAGGGCAGAACATTATGGCCTAGTTTTACATACAATTTATATAGCTTTTCTAAACATGCCTTAGAAAAATACATTACTAGTGGGCAGGGGCGGTTTCTTCATTAGGGCGATTAGGCGACGCACCACCAAAGTGTGAATGAAAGGGACTTTTTCAATTACATTCACAATCTTATTCAACCACAGAGTTACGCTAGCCGTCACTGTCTGGATATAGTCCAGTCAGCGTCATGTCACGTTCTGTGGAGTACCGCCTCTTTTTGGGCGATTTCACTCTGGCTGAGAATCGCCCAGAGTGTTCCCATAGACTTACATTCAAAGATGTTTTTTTTCGAACTGGAGGCACTGCAATGCATTCTCTGGGTTCCGGGAGGGCTCGCACTAACGTGCTTACATCATACGTATCCTTAACTTGTGCAGCGATTGTTGGGAACAAACATACACTATTAAAAATCTTTAAGATTAAGTGACAAATAATATTTGAAAATAATTTTGAATTTGAACAAGAAAAAATGAAACACTACTTTAATATCTTTATCAAATGTGATTAAAACAATAAAAAAGAGAACGAGAGCGAGAGAGACTGTTGGGACATCTCGCGAGTGGAGGCCAGTTGAACTTGAACAACGTCATGGCGAACGCAGTGTATTAAGCGAGTAATGTGATGTAAGCAGTGTAATAATAGTGAGTATAGAAACAAACAATGAGATTTATTGTAAGAGTCTTTTTTTTTTCATTAATATTAAAGTAGTGAAGTTGCCTTTACATGCTTAAGCTGTTAATTTATTAATTGAATGGGTGGACCTTATCCTTTTCAATCATCCAAACATTTGCCCCCCCTGAGAGATTTTGCAGGAGCCGCCACTGCTAGTGGGTTAACTCGCGCTGTGGGTTTGAAAAGCAAAACGCACCAAACATTAGACTTCATGTTTTTACTACAATCTCATTTCATAACGTCGTAACGTATGGAAACGTTTGAAGTAACATATGATAATCCATATATTTTTCTCTAGTGTAGTGTTACTAAAGTGTTCCTTTTTAACGATTTAGGCTGCCTGCTATCTAGGCTATTGTAATATTTTATATAGCTCTACACATATATGCCTACAAGGCACAACAAACTTGGTGTTCATATATATATATATATAGAGTATATAGTGTATGTATTTAGTAAATTTCATAATTTTAACCAGAAAAATCTAAAATGTATTCCCAAAATCGTGCAGCCCTATAGTTTCTCTTGATATCAGCATGTTCACAGGTGTTTTTTTTTTCTACAAAAATATTTTTAAAGGGACTAGATGCCCCTGATGAGTCCTGCTGACTTAAACATTCATGAGTCTCTGTCCATGAACATGGTAAAGTGAAAAATCAAACACCTTGGAGATGACAGGTATGTAGCCTACTATGTTTTAGGAATGGCACAAAGGTGTGTGACTGACCAAGTCTCTGTCTTTAGATCAGCGTGTTTACTAATGTGCTTTTTTGTCATTTGTTGTGTATCTTTAGAATATGTTGTGTTGTAAATAAATCCAAACAATATAAAAGCCATTCTTTTTTAAGTCTCTCCTCATTCTTTGTGCAAGGCTCCTCATAATGATATCACCTAATAGGGACATTAGGCGAGGATCTTTGTCTTTCTCAGGTGTGAAACACTAAATATTAATGGATGGTAACTCCTCCCAGCATAAAGCTTTCTTACACAAAACATGTCTTACAAATTTTAAATCAATATATTGTCTTATCTGAATAAGTAGTCAGGATGATTTTCACATAGTTTTGAAGCAAATATTCTAGGCCACGTGATACAATTTTCAAAAGTCTTGTGAAGAAATAATTAGTATGGGTTTCATGACCTTATTTCAGTGACAATGTTTTTTAGCTTTTTCACAAACCACGCATAAACGTCATTATCTCAAAACTAAAAACTTTGACATGCATGCTGCTGACATATTATTTTAGCAGAGTTTGTTCTGAATACAGTGTAATCAGACTTTATCAATGAAAATGTCACAAGTATCAGAAAAAAGCACAAATGTCAGAGCATGTCAGAACACCTCCAGGACCCAGAAAACACTTCAGACCCCAGAGGGTTAAAAACTGTTATATGTAATTTAGAGAATAAAATAATGGCGTGTAAATGTTTTTGATTGTTTTATGTTTTACTGTATGTTTGTTTTACTTTCGGGCCACTTATCTTGGCCATGACACTCAAGCGATTTTAATCTCAGGTTTTCTTCTGGTTAAATAAAATAAAATAAATAAAAAATGCCCCTGGGACTCTTCTAAACTAGGTCTGGAGAACAGATTCGACTGTTGTTCACCTCTCAGGGCGCTGATGCAGGTGGACTTTAGAGATCTTCTGCATCTCAGCTTTGATCTGGTCCAACTTCTCTTTTATCATTCGAGTGTGAGTCTTATATCTGCGTCTCACTGCTGTCGTACTGCTGGGTTTTGAACGGTCCCCGTCCTCTCTGTGGTTCTCACTGGGACTTACATCTGAGGAAACATGACCTGTTTGGCGTTAATCACAGATTGTCACATATGGTGGTTTGACTATAATCACATAATAAATGAAGATGTATTTTGTGCATGATTGTTCATTTGGTGCACACAGGGCTGGATTATGGACCAGGCCATTGGGTCAGTGCACCAGGGCCTCGGACTACCAAGGGCCTCCAAAGACTAAGCCAAAAGAGGCTGGGCCTTTGCTCCAATGCGAGCTGACCATTGCTCCTCGTTGATGTGTGTGCTGACCTATAGGACCTTTTGACATTCTGTGCAAGCTATGGTTCATGTTTACTATTCAAGGAATTTAAGTTAAGTCTTTCATTTCCCTCACAGGTCACAGGACCACGATACAGCCCTTTGTACATAACAATTGTGCTTTGGTAATTGTAAAACCATCCCTTTACCCTTCTTTTGTGTGTCAGATTCGTTCATTTCCTACTCTTGAATTTTTAGAATGCATGAGATGGTCACTCGTGTTAAAAGCTATCTACTATACTATCCATTTCACAGTTTCTGTTACCAGAGGAGTTCCTTTTGTAATTTTGTTTGGCTAAAACAGAAAATGGCGGAAAGAGCTAGTGTAAAAAGACATTGGCAACAAAATGGGCTATATGCACTTAGTGTAAATAGACACTCTGAAATAATCATATCTGTTTGCATAAAACGAAGGCTTTAAAACAAGCCAGGCGGCTGCTTCCTTCATAGATCCTCCATTGCTATCGAGCAAACAATAATTCCATTGGCTAGGGCTCGTGCTTCACTGACTGCTTTATCATTTCAGCAAATTTATTTGGCCCGAAGGCAGACAGTGTGAATAATTCATGAGCCCAACAGCCTGTTAAGCAAATAACAGATATTAAGCTGTTGACAATGCAATATTCATGAGGAAATGTGTACAAACCAAGAGTCATCTTTGAATGCAAGTTAATGTTAAAGGGATACTCCGTCCAAAAATGAAAATGTACTGTAGATGTGTATGACTTTCTTTCTTCCATCTCTGTCAATCCATTTAATGCAAGTGGAAGTGATCCTTCTTAGTTGATGCTTTGAAAACCATACAAAATGAACATGACAATAATCAATACAACCCTAGTTGATGAATAAATGTCTTCTGAAGCAAAATGATAGGCATGTGAGAAAAATAATGTTAAACTTTTTTAAAGTTGGCTTGACACGTCTTGGTTACTGATGTAACCATTGTTCCCTGATGGAGGGAACAGAGACGTTATGTTGAAGACTGACAAATGGGGTCTCACTTGGGAGCCCTAATCACCTCTTGAGTTATAGAAAAATGGCCAATGGAATTGGCAAGTGGAATTTGCAAGCCACTCCTCTGTATAGGTATATAAGATGGCAGCACACACCCACTCATTCAGGTTTAGTCTGAAGAGCTGAGACAAGGGACCACTGTGTTACGAGTGTTGGAAATGCAGATGCTGGCAAGCTGTAGCGTGCTCTTTTGGCAACTGCTCTCATACTGTCGTAACCTACCCCATGTCCCACGTAAGCCCAAAGAATAATAGTCCTCCATGCCAACAGGATGGAAGGGACAAGGGTTACCATGAAGACAGTAGTAGCTGCTGTTCCTTTAGTATGTTTACTCCAGGGGAAATGTGCTTTGGTTCCCTATTCCCACTTTTTTCAGCCATGACCAGTGTTGTTAATGCTGGGGAAGTGTACCTAGTTCCATGGAGAGGCCACATCCTACAGAGGCCACATCCTACCCGTAGGAGCATCTGGAAATACACATATGGACTGACACATGGGGCAACTCGAGTATTGGGCCTGGTGTCTGACAACTTTGCCGCATCTGATTGCCGAAGGAAGCTCGGTAGAAACTCAATCCAGGGTTTGCTGAGTGGGGAACTCACCTGAAGAGCAACGAATGCACTCAAATCCCCCCTTTTAAAGGGAAATGGTGCTGCAAGCGAGACACCAAGCCATCCATCCTGAACATAACCTGTTGGTACTGAACACATAGAAAGAAACCGCCTCGACCCGGAAATTGTAGAATCTCGTGGAGGTATTAGGTTTCGCCCAGCCCACAACTGTGCAGATGTCTGCTAAAGAGGCGCTGTGCACCAACACCCAGGAGGAGGCAACACTCCAAGTGGAGTGAAGGCTCACTCCGAGGGGCCACAGCACGCCTTGGGAACTTTGGGCACGTATCCAGGCCGGGGTCTCAGGATCACATGAGAAGAGGTCAGCCCAAACTCGATTCGCTGGCCAAAGATGCATGCAGATCCCTCACATGTCAGGAGCGTTGTCTTTAGAGACAGGATCTTAAGCTCAACGGACTCCTGACGCTCAAAGGGAGGTGTCTGCAGATGAAAAAGGACCACAGAGAGTTCCCAGGAGGGGATGTGGCGCAGCCTGGGAGGATTTAGATTGTGCTTTCCCAGTGATCTACCATGAACAGCAACGTGATGTGCTGTGATGGCAGCAACATACATTTTCAAGGTGGAGGTGAACACCTTCCGCTCCAACCTCTCTTGCAGGAAGGAAAGCACAGAGCTAATCAGGGATTTCCGGTGGTCTTCCCGCTGGGAAGAACACCACACAGTGAACACACTCCACTTCAAAGCATAAGCTTGCCTAGTAGAGGGAGCTCTGGCTTGAGAGAAAGTGTCTACCTCCGCCTGT
This sequence comes from Tiaroga cobitis, assembly GCA_030578255.1. Classification (NCBI taxonomy): domain Eukaryota; kingdom Metazoa; phylum Chordata; class Actinopteri; order Cypriniformes; family Leuciscidae; genus Tiaroga; species Tiaroga cobitis. The sequence continues at coordinate 38,519,161 of CM060597.1, forward strand.
GGTAGGCCACTTAAGTCCTCCGCGTCCCATCTGATTCTCATCCGTAGTACCGAGTGACATGCTGGGTCCCCCAAGAAGGACCCGTGCCATCATCCGGCAGCTCAACAGCACACGGCCAGGTGGAAGCGCTCCCACTGTAACCCTCAGGTCTCCCAGAGTGTTAAGTCTTGAGCAGAGGCGGTACGCTGGGTAACAGCAGAGGGGACTCATGCCTTCAATTAACCAATCATACCATTGATCAGCTCTACCAAACTTGGATGTCTTTTTTTTCCAGTAATAAACAAACATTGTTAAGTTGTTTTGATTGATACTGTGAAGCAGCTTTGATACAATCTGTATTGTGAAAAGCGCTATATAAATATATTTGACTTGACTTGACTTCACGGAAAAAGGAGAGTCGCAACCGCAATGCTGACATGGTCATGCTTTCGCAATGAGAGCATGAACCATCCACGAACGTTCACGGCCCAGTCATGTGAGACAGCGTTCGTAGCCATCAGATGAGGACAGGAAACGACCACATCCAGAAACACACAGACTTAAAGACTCTTTTTTGGGAAATCTGCTCTTTTGTGCTAAAGCACCCAGGGGGAATCACTGCACTTAACTGTGCAAATGCTCTTTTTTGAATGGCAAAGCACCACTGAATGCACCCTTTCACGGGCAAGAAAGACCTCACTTGCCAATTCTAAATAGATCAATATTGGGGCTCCCAAGTGAGATCCCATTTGACAGTCTTTGGGATAATGTTGAATGTGTCTGACAGATAGGAAATGAAAATTGCGTTAGTCTTTGCCTTCCTATTGTGACATGTATCCTAGTGAAATGGCTTCTCAAATCTCAAAAAATGACTTATTTTGTCTATCAGGAATTCATTGAATTGTTGTCGTTTACTATTGCTACGATCTCATGTGTGACAGTTTTTCCTGCCCTCATGGCAGTAAACGTATCATTAGACAAGAGAAGACATGTTGTTGCAAGTGGGAGGGGAAGTTACTTTGATTAAAGATTACGATAACCATGAATTGCAAAAATAATAATAATGATGTCCATGGATAAATCATTTATAATAAATTCTGCAATATTCTATAAAAACAAGAATTTCATCAATTTAATCCATCACTTCTGGCCGACTCTCAGCACAATGTGAACGGCAGCACATTATGAAATGTGACGTAAGAGCATTGTGAAAAGTGACGGTCTCTGTGTTTTCGCATTATTTCTTGAGCTAGAGTAAAACAGGAGAGAATTTTCTCTTTAAAATTGTATCCCTTAAAAGTGTATTAGGGGTAAGTAACCTCTTCTCTTACCTGAGGTGGCTGTACCCCCAGTTTCACATTTGTCCCCTTTTGCTGGCAAAGTTGTTCTGTCCTCATTGGTTGGATTAGATGTTGATATATCTAATAAGAAACCAGGCATGTGAGAAGGGTTATCAGTCCCATTTCCAATTATAAAAGAAATAAACAGTCTTTCAGATCTGTTTTTAAACAAAGGATACTCTAGTCTACTGTGACTGATTACCTTATAAAAGCAGGACCAAATACCAAAGGCAGCAAAACAAGTGTGTTTAGCTGAATATAATGGTGAAAAAGAAGCACACAAATTCATAAGGCCACTTCATTTTCCTTTCTAAACTCTGTATGAGGAGTTGGATCACTTGCCTTTTAAATCTTCCCTCGATGTTGCTCTGCTGTTGCTTTCACTGGATGATGATGAGGAGGAAGACATGCTTTCAACGGAGTCATTTAATTAAAGTCTGTATTCTAAAGAAAAAAAAAACGTTTTCTTTCACTGCAGATGGGAGGATTCAGCCTTACTGATGTTGAAGGCTGTGGCAGCCATAGCAACAGTAGTCAAATTGCAGTCAAACAGGGTTTGGTGTGTAAATGGACTCCTGCTGCTAGAGTTAAACTGCTCAGAGTACATATCTGAGGCATGCTCTCACAAAAGGAAAACAAACCATGGTTACCATGGTTGCCCACACATTATTCTCACAATTGTAAACAAATTAATATGGCATAATTCATTCAGCAAATGGCATCTCAAACAGAGCACAATCAGTGACAAGGATGCAGTTAATCTCAAATCAACATTGTTATGTACAAATAATGAGATGTTTTTTTTTTCAACAGTTTAATTTCAAATTTAAGGGAAAAGAGTAGTAGAGGTTGTGACAAGATTTCATCATTTTAATCACCTTTTAACTTTCTAGTTTTCTCATAATTATTTACTCTATTTATAGTCCAGCAGTGTGGCAAATATATTATTTTGTATTTATTTACAAATAATCCGTATAGATTCTCAATTAATATAGGCAATAATATTTTGCTTTGGAGAAATCACATTAGGTCAATGTAGGCTATAAGTTAGACTCTCAGAAAACTCTCGGAAAACACATTGTTTTAATATAAAATGATTTGAAGGAAAATTACATTTTGTCACTAGCCTATAATGTAGGCTAGTCAAGTTTGGGTCTGTGGAAAATAACATTGGTTCATAATTATGAGTCTGATTACATCAAACAAACATTAGATAGGCCTACATGTCATCTAAAAAAAACACATAAATAAAATAGGCTACATTTAACTGATGAGGTATTTTGAGTGTAGCTATAACACAAGTTTTTGCTTTTCTTTGGCTGTCGATCACTACATAAGTACAATGTCATATATTTATTATAGGCCATATAATCATAGGCGGAGGGGGGGGGGTGGTCGGGGGGGTCAGGACCCCCCCTATCTGAGGGTTGTCCCCCCTAAAATATCATTAAAATATGTGTGTTGTAAATAAAATGATATATTCTTAAAATAATTGTTTAAGAAATAAAATACAAATGCAAACGGGGCAACGACAAAAAAAAGTTGAGTCCCCCCTCCCTTGCCTCACAGTGCTTTGGTCCACTGCCTCCGCCCCTTTTACACACATTCCGGTGGCTGGAGAGATGAACTAAGTTTTTGAGTAGTTGTGGAACTCCAGTAAGACAATGTTATTTTATTCACTTTAAACATCGGATGTAGTGATTATTTTCTCTTAAATATAGATGATGCTGAGTCATTAATAAATCATGTAAAAAAACAAATATATGATTGTGTACTAATGTACTTTTGTCACTGATGTAGTCTGCTATGTTAGCGATTATAACGTTTAACGTTACCCTTGTTTAATACAGTCTGCGTTTACCTAGCTTGTTTATAAGTTATATCCCCCCACACACACCCACAACGCTACGTGATGTAACGTTAGTCGTGTAGATTAGACTAGTCCGGGTGCGCATTTAGATTTTAACGCTTTCACTGTGATTTAGTCGGTTTATATAATTTAATATAGTTAATCTAATATAATATCACACGAAGAGTGCGGGTTTTCTCCAGATATCAGCATGATAACAAATGTGATTTTGATTTAATACAAGTTTAATAAACAAGAAGTTAATATTAAGTGATGTACATTTTAGACACCATATTACCAACGAAAATAGTTGAAAATTAAGCCACAACACTGAGAAACACACGAGGTGTTTCCTTACTGAATGAATCAGCTTTTTGAACAATCAGTTGAATGAATCTCAATGACTCACTCATTAACAGTGACTTACTGCCTCCTATTGGCGGTTTTAATTTCACATTTAAAGTATCTTTTCATGTTTTTAATCATTTCAAATATTTAATTAATAATTAAAATAAAACATTTATTTTTAAAACGTCATAATATTATTTATGTCTGTGTAAAAACATCTAAATGCTACTTTAACCCTCATTTATCTTTGGGGTCTATCATGACCCCAATCGACTTTTCCGTAAATAAAACATGATTCCCGTCATCTCAGTTGCATAAAATTGTGTCACTTTTTCTACATTATCTATCTATACACACAATATACACTATACACTGGGCTTGATTCATTTGTTCTAAAGGTATGTAAAAAAAAAAATCAATTGTATTTTGGTGGCTTGATAAATGAAAAAGCTGACTAAATTGACCAAAAAAATCTTCAAAACCATATTTTTTTTTGTAAATAAGTTGTTTTGTGTAAACAACTTATTTACAAAAAATGCATGGTTTTGAAGAATTTTTTGGTCAATTTAGTCAGCTTTTTCATTAAACCAGAAAGAAACTTTAAGAAGGATCATGGAACGGTCTCCATGCTACACTAATAATAAGGCTTTGCTTGGTGTACACGTATCCTTGCAAGTACAATTTTGCCTGTATTATTGTGTCCCCTTCAAAAATTGCTCTTGAGAATTGTTCTGTTCATTGTCCCCCCCAACATTTTGATCAAATTTTCGCCCCTGGCCATATTAACAAATTCAACATTCACTTAAATCAATCGATTAATGATTAATGATCAGAGTCAAACTCAGCCTCATCTAGGCTAAATAAAATATAACCATAGTGTGACAACTAGCCTATTTGATGTAGGCTTATAGGCCTACCCATTTTGGTTCTCTGGCTCGGCTAAGGCCCAACTTAAAATTTGAGAAATTAAAAATCATTAGGCTACACAAAATGAGTGACAGAATTTTCATGTCATTTTTGCAACAGAAAATATAGGCCTAAGCACCATTACTTAAAACGAACTTTAAATTGTTCCATCCCCATACTGCAGTTTAGTAGTTACTTACCATATAAAATATATTATCCAGGGGTGCGTTTCCCAAAGCCAACTATGGTCGCAAGTTCCATCGATCGTTACCAATAGAGTTCAATGGAAATTGCGATCTGGCTGCCAACGATGCTTTTGGGAAACGCACCCCAGAGCAGTTGGCCGTTATGGGTGTGTCACGAATCACGATCATGCGTCCCGGGATAGCTGTTCAACAGGTACTGAGACTCAAGAGGTGTAGAGTCTCACAGGAGGGTGTGTGAATGTGAATGCGCTCGCGCTCATTTAAAGCCGTTCGTTTCTCTACGAGGCGGCGCTGCATGCTGTCAATCTGCAGAATAGGAACAACACCGCCCTGATTTAACGAACTGCTCGCGGATTTAATGTTCTATCTTCATTTTCTCCCCCGTTAATTGTATGGAGAAGAGGTTTGTCTTTATGCACCGCTCGCTGGCTGGAGGCGAGTGTCCGTGAGGGAGGAGGAGCTACCGGACATCCGATAAGGAACTACGAGCTTCATTGAACAGGGTAAGAGACGCGCAAGCATTAGTGCATTAATGTGCATTGTTTTACAGTGAGTGCAGAGGATGGGGAACTAGCGCCGTCTGTCCCCTTGCTGGAGACCGAGATCAGCGGCTGATGCGATCTGAGATCTCCTGACATTGTTGTTGAGCTGTGAGCAGGAAACGCCGCTGCAAAACACAGGCCTGCCAATGAATGAATGAATGAATGAAATAAGCGCGGAGAGATGCTTTATTGTTTTGTATCGCGGTCCGTGCGAGCATAACCACGAGTGCGCTCTTTTGTTTCGTAACGGACACTCTCTGGCTGTTGAACTATAGTTCGCGAAAGTGTCAATATGGATGGAGACAATTGACACCGTTAGCTCTCGTGTTTCCGGTATAACGGATCGGTGTATCTCAGTGAAGTGTTTGTCAACACCGCAAGAGGCGGGGTTTTAATCATTGTTTTCAATAGCTTGCTGATTGAGTAATGGCTGTCTCGTTTTAAACATGTAACCTGCTGTATTATGCTATCGTTATGTGGACTACAGTATTATCTCATAATCATTTGCTCAAAACTAGGGTGCAAATTATGGACCAGCCCAATTAAAGCTTGGGGTGTCTTCAGCCTACGTGTTGTTGGTATAAGAAGCTTTTTCAAATAGTAACTGCAGGTTTGTCAGTAAACACTATAATATACAGTAGCTATAACTGCGTTAGACTGAGGTAACCATAGCAAGTCCTGTCATTTATTTTAAATGTTATTTTTTTACGTCACAAAAACAATTTTACACACAATATACTTTACTTTACAGGACTTCACAGTATATAAAACATGTCTTTTGTCATCATTATTGAACTTATATTTCACTAGGAAGCCTGTTTTCCAGTATGACTGCCGTCAGGCAGAGGAAGGGCAGCAAAGGGAAGGAGCCGGGGCCCAGCATTCAGAACCTGAAGCCAGAGTGTATAACTGAACCTAGAGAGTGGTTTGCAACAGGTCAGTGCTGTTTGTTACAGAAGTAGATGAGTAAGGGATACTCTACCCAAAAATGAAAGATTTTTCATCATTTACCGTACCATCATGTCGTCCCAGATGTATATGGATTTCTTTCTTTAGATGAACACACACACACATACACTTTAGAAAAATAATTATCTGCCGTTGAGCGATATAATTCAAGTAAATAGCAATACAAAATTTGAAGCTTCATAAACCACGCATTACGATGGTAACCTATAGTATTCTAGTTCATGAATAATTTTGAAGCAAAACATTAGGGCCCGGTTTCACAGACAGGGTTCAGATTTAGCCAGGATTAGTCCTTAGTTAAATTAGGACATTTAAGTACCGTAGGTTTTTTTTTTTTTTTTTTTTTTTTTTTAAACATACCTTAGAAAAAAAACCCCCTCTTATTCTTCTAACCCTTCCCCTACCCCTAACAGCCTACTAATACTCAACCAATACTCTAATGAGAGTTAAAGGTATTGTAGGTAGGAATTGTATAAAAAAAACTTTTTTCCAAATTTGTTTAAACTTTCTGTATTTATCAATGCATAATTAAAATGTAAGTACTCTGAAAAAGAAAGTATAAAAATCGAGTGTTTGTAGACCTCTCACAACTGTTTTAAAGACAGCTCATTATTTCCAGTCACTCCACCCCCTCCCTTCTGGGCTCCTTCCAAAGCCGCGACTCCGACCGCTGAGCTGAAGACGCATTATTTACCTGAGACGAGCGGAGAGGAAGGAGCGCAGTGCATGTAGTGACATCATGTCAGAATCACATGTAATAAAAAAATCTAACTTTATCATTATGAAGATAAACAAATAAGATGTATTTTAGTACTCACTATCAAGTAGCATATTGATATTGGTAAAGATTAAAATATATTTATTGATTCGCTAACGAGCTAGTTATCTATAAGGCAAAGCTAAAAACAGGTTGCATGATACACGTTTTTCCATTGCCATCATTTACACTGTGATGAAGATGAATTTCGTGTAACATTCGAGCCCGTTCTCATCCTTTGGCGTCATATAGGTGACGCTATATGACAAAACGTCGAGCCCGGAGAATGCGTTGAACATTCATATGGTGTTCTGCATGTAAGAGTTTCCATAATGAAAGCATTGTTGACTCTGATGAGGACTAGCTGCTACACTCCAGAGACAAGTACCGCATCGTCAGCTCGAGGACAGATCCGGGGTCGAGGGATTTTTTGTTTAAAAACAAAACAAAGGCGAAAAAACCGTGCAGGTAAACTTCCAGGTGAACATGGTAAAAGAGTCAGACAGAGGGTAAACATAATTCTAAGAAAGGTTCCTGGTTGCGGATCGGCCTACTATCTGTTAAACATGTATTTAGTTATCTAAAGCAAAATTATGCACAATTCAACACTATAGCTATCATCTTGAGCTAGGCATATATATTATTTATCATCTCTACTACGGCTCGCTAAGTAATGTTATGTTAGCTATATTAGGCAGCTACGTGTGCTAATGACACATGCTTCATGAAAACATAAAGAAAAAAATATGTATGATCAAAATACAAAAAGAAAGATTTACCTGTCCAGCAGAAATATAGAGAGAGAGTGACAGTCGCCTAAGCCAATCCTTTGTTTCGTCCCGAATGTAAATAATGAGCTGTGTTTAGTGCAGATTAAACGGTCTAGAGTCACTCGATTTTTATACTCTTTTTATCAGAGTACTTACATTTTAATTATGCATTGATATATACAGAAAGTTTAAACAAATTTGGAAAAAAGTTTTTATAAAATTCCTACCTACAATACCTTTAATTGACATGTAGGTGCAACATAACTTATAGTCAACAGAATGTCTAAATAAAATAAAGTCAAAATAAAGTGTTACCGAAATGAATAGGCTAATACAGTATACAAATATTATACATAAATAGCCATATAATATTAACCATAGATCAGTGTGCATGTCTCTTGTTTACCATGTGGATTGTTTAATATTGTGGTCCGACTCCAAGTGATAATGTTGTCTTTCTCTCCAGGTGGATTCTCATGGTGGACAATATTGTGTATAACCATTGGCTCAATAGTGGGAGTTAGTCTGGGCTTGCTATGCTGCATCTATGTGGCTACACTTCATGAAAACGACCTGTGGTTTTCCAATATAAAGGTAAAGAGCTTTTTATGTTAAATGTTCTGAAACAAAGTGATACAACCTTCCATTTGGGATTCATTTTCTTTTCAGTCCTTGGTGAAAAGACAGAGGTCTTTGTAGTGTTCTTAGGCTACTTGACTGATATAAATAACAGCTCAAGAGATCTAGATTCATAATGTGTGGTTGCATTTAGTCAGTGATGGTGTTCTCATCTGTCCTATTTGTCATGCATTGCCTCTTGTAAAATAATTGTTTTCCATATGTGCTGAAAGATAATTTACCTCTTTGGGATAACAGTCACAAAAACATTTAGTCAGAGTTTGGGCTGCAGATCATGTTATGACTTCCAGACCTAAAACAGATGAAACCACCATGCTCAGGATTTACTGCCGCTGGTTTTGCAATAAATCACCATTTATTTATTTATTTTATTTATGGTGCCATGCAATTTGAGAGCCCTTTTAATTTTTTATTTTAATGTGACTTGTCGAACCAAGGCCTAGTTTTCATTTAGTGAAGCTAACAGCCAAACCTGCTGCTTTTATGCAAGCATTGAACATTTTTTGCTCAGATTATTTTTCTTCTCAGAACACACTGCATCTCATAAATACTCTGATTGACAATGCACTACACTTCATAACACCAGATAAGAGCACTTTTCTTTCAGAATGTGATGTCAGGATACTTTCTTCACTCTTTGAAGAACATTTAGTCTGAAGAGCATATTTAATAATGACTGTATCCTGAACGGGTCCCTGATTACAGTACGGTACATTCTTAATCTAGGCTAAAGACGCAACATAAATTTGACACTGTAAACGAATGGTTCCAAACCCATTTCTGGAGGACCCCATCACTAAACATTTTGGTTTTCTTCCTAATTAAAGCCACCAGATTCAACTTGTTAATAGAGACTGCAAGCTCTAAAATGAGGGCCAGATGAAGGAGACATTGCTGTAATAGTAATAATTATTTTTATATATGAGACATAACAGTTACGCCTGGTTTATATAGTGCTGCACGTGGAATGCATAGCACAAAAGGTTATCTCAGGTTTAAAATTAAGTCAGAGTGTGACAGTAGTGGAAAAAGGAAACTCATGCATGCTGGCTGGTATTTATGACTTGCTTATGAGTCATCCTACTTTCATCTGCACTCTTGCTTTTCGGAACGTGACTGGAAGCTTTAGGGACTGGATGACCACAGCTTTTGTCCCCATATGTTTCTTTCATTCTTCGGTTGAAGAAAGCCTCAAGTGAGCATTTGAGGAAGAGTGTGCTTTATTTGCAGGCAAATAAATCACCTGTTCTGTTTCAGAGGAAGACCTGTGGGAATGTGGTTAGCAGCTAATCAAATGTTACTGCAGAGAGCCTCTGTTAGAAACACAGATTCCATGTTATTTTTATAATCGTTTCCACTTTTCTAATGGAAACCAGCGGTAAACTTCACTGGGGCTTTGTAAATGTTCTCAGCAGGTGTTGGTGGTATCTTAAGTTTCGTAATTGACGATATTGCCATGATTTTTGAACAAAGGCGTTTGAAGTCACGTGTTTGTTTTTCCTCTGGGACGCCGCACTACAACAGGAGACAAATGCTTTTGGGACGCTCCTAAATTCGTTGCGTATGAAGTCATGTCCACGACGGTCTTAATTTCAAGCTGGACATTGTTCCATCGTTTGTTCAAATAACTGTTTTTGCGAATGCTCTTAAACCTTTTTTTTTTAATGATGTTCCAAGCTTTTTTTCCCCCTGCTTTTTTATATATTTTTTTCCTGACTTTCAAGAGGTCACCAGTTGTGCGGCCCACATGCCTTTCCCCCTGTCTCAGCCCCTCTCTGATCACATGTAAAATGTTCCTCCGGCAGATTGCTGTTTGGTGGCGACTGGAGCTTAGAATGATCTCATGAGGTTTTGTTTTATTGTTTTAATACATGTGCTATGAAGTTTTTGGGCATGACAGTCTGGAAAGACCGATAAACAAAAGAGCTTGCGGTCTCAAACAGGGAAAGAGAGAGGGACATTTAGGAAAGACTGGAAAGACGTAGGATAATAGTGCTTGAGAATGAGGGTTCGTAGGAGGAAAAGCAATTCGAATGATAATGTAGGGACCGCCCTGGATAGACCACCTTTGCTAAACTTTGGGGCAAAAGACAATCCGAGGGATTACAAGAGTGGGCAGAGGGGCACAGAAGAGTGCCTAAAGCTTTCATGGAATCACATTTCTGGACAAAACTGTTGGCTGGCTGTTGTCATAGCAGCAGGATTACTGTTGGCAGGGGTTATTGGGCTGTGTCATGCATGGTGTGTTTATTCTATACACGAGAACCTGCTGTGGTTTTCACACTTAAAGGTAAGCACAAGCAGGATCTGTCTTCATTTTTGTTGCAAGAATGTTGCTAAGAAATGTTGTGGAATGAAGATGTGAATGCGTGCTCTTTGTGTAAGGTCAAGCAGTATTGGTCACTTGTTCAGTTGTGTTATCTCCATTGTGTTATGATCTATAGTACTCTCGACATTATTATACTTTTTTTTTTTTTAAATCGACTCTTTGTGTTTGAGTTTTTCAGAAGAAAAAGGTTTAAGGCTGTTTTATTAAGAAAAATAAAAGTGTAAGACGTCTCTTCGAACCAAAACCAAATGTCATGCAATTCTAATCTTGAGGAGCATATGGATCTTTTTTGTCGGGATGCTGTTTAGTTCTGAAAACGGCTTCCACTATAAAACTCCACCATATTTACAACACCTGTTTTTTTTCTTCCTCATGGCTTTTATTGGGAATGAAATCTCAGCTTATTCTGGGCAGATAGCTGCACTGATTTCTTTTTCAGATGGGAAATGTATTTCATTTTGACACCATTTACTCCTGTTGTGCTTCTTGTCATAGTTCATTTTTACTGAATCTTATCCTCTCTTCTGGCATTTGTAGGAAGTCGAGCGTGAAATATCCTTCCGGACAGAATGTGGCCTTTATTACTCCTACTACAAACAGATGTTGAAGGCCCCTTCTGTACAGCAAGGTACAGATATCTACTCACAAGATACGACTCTACGATCACCCTTGCATAATGTCATCCCACATACCCACCCTGGTGTTGTTCTAATGCTGTATGGCCTTCTTTCTTTTATGGACCACAATGGCATTTGGACCACAACGGACCATTTAATGGCAGTGAATACCAACCAGTATCAAGCTTGGTAAAATCTCATGTGACGCATGCCGTAGATTCCAAGTGTTCTTGGAGTATATGATATGATTTAGTGAAAATCAAACCTGTGAGAAATCAAGATTAACAAAAATGAGACATGAAATAGGCAAACATCTAATGTACTTTCTTCTCTGAGGTGAATATATCTGTTGTGTTCATCATAACAAGGAGTTATTGTGTTCACATCTGTCAGACAAAGGGAGTTCCGGTCTGGTGATATTGCACCTAGTGAAGAAGGTGCACAGATACTTTTTTGCGGGGGAATTCTAGGTGTTGTATTTAATGTTGTGTTTTGTTTTTATCTTGACTTCTCACAAATTGTTTTTTTTCTGAGCGAGGAGTGAACTGTAGCGCTAATAGAATCTTGGGAACGTGATCAAGGTCAAGAATTTTGTTGAATAATACATACAATTTCGGTTTGTTTTTCACTAAAGCCTATTTTATACCCCCAGAACACTTGGAATATACAGCATGTGTTGCATGGGATCATTCTGTGATACTTTTTGCAATTTTTTACAAATCTTGATGCTTCTATTCACTGTCATTCACTGCTATTATATGGATGAGCGCAAGAACACCTTAAAAATCCTTTTGTGGTCCATAAAAGAAGGAAAGTCAAATGCCTATAGACCAACAACAGGGTGAGTAAATGAAGACTTAATTTTCATCTTATGGTGAACTATTCCTTTAAGTTCTTAGTTTTTTTTTTTTTTTTATGTAGTAATATTGCTCCTATTGGGCAGTTATTATTTTATAATCACTGTCTGTAAGTGACAGTTTCAAGTAGGCTACCTATGATCCCATTTTCTTACTAACCCTAAGCTTTTTTTTGTTTTAGCTCTGTCCATAACAGCAAGTTTCTTGTACTATGCTGTTTGGTTTCCATTATCACTTATGTAATCTGAGAGCGATAGAAGGAATGTCTCATTACGTAACCATATCAGTGTGACTGGTCTCAGAAAATGGAAAGGAAATGCACAACTTTGCTCTAAATGGTCTTTGCTCATGCTAATTGGCTTAACAGCCCCATTTGGAATGGATTTTTTTTGTGCTCCTACACTGAAAAACAAATACAATTAGGTCATTACCCTTTGAGACTGAAATGGTAAGAACCGCAGCGATGCCAAAAGCTGTTCTCTAGACACCACTACAATTGGGCCTTTGTACTTATAGTATGTAAAAGCATGTTCAGAGCATTGCTTTTGTATTAAGCAATCACTGAAATTGATTACTGTAAAATGTCACAGCTGTAGTATTATCTGCAGTATAATAAAGAAAGTTGAGGTTGTTTTGAAATTTTGAAATTCTCTTCCATTATTCCATTTAGTGGCAATTTCGGCCCACATTTACAATAGTGAACACCTTTCAAATCATTGTTGTATTGTAAGTAAGTATTATCAAAGTATTATTGTCTGCATAGGAGCTCTAATTATTATATAAGCCAAACTGCCATAAAAAGGCAAAATATACTAATACATTTTGTCAAAAAAAGTCGGTAACACTTTATTTTACGGTGTCCGTAATACAGAGTAATTACTTAATTAATTACTTAGTAATAGACGTTGTAATAACATGTAACAAAATGTAATTAACATGTAACTAAGTTATGGAGCAGCCCGTACTTACAGATTGTAATTACACACATGTAATAGGCAGCTACTGTTACACATATTACAGGCCGAGTCGTTTACATACGTGTTACCGACTTGGTACAAAGTAATTATATAAGAAAGTACTTTGTACTACTAAATGTAACAAGTACTTAAATATGTTACTAAGGTGTGAAAAAATCCTGCAGTTACACAGTCATTTTGTACCTTCTGTAGGCTGTTACACGTATGTAACATAAAATAAAGTGTATCAAGGTTGTACTTAAGTGCACTTCATGTGTATCTACTACATACCTTATCCATCTGAATTAACCTACTAGTTCACAGCTTAAATACATGCAGTAGCTTCCTAATTACATTGCAATTACATAATATTACACAGGGATAAGCAACGTAACATAAAGTGTATCAAGATTGTACTTAAGTGTACTTCATGTACTAAGCATGTCAGTTAAATTAATCAAAAGTGACAGTGAAGATTAAAGACTGTCATAATATTATAATGTCAAACGATTTCGATTTCAAATAAATACTGTTCTATAGAATTTTTTTAGTAATCAAAGAATCCTGAGTGCTTAGTGCATATATATATATATATACACTCACCTAAAGGATTATTAGGAACACTTGTTCAATTTCTCATTAATGCAATTATCTAATCAACCAATCACATGGCAGTTGCTTCAATGTATTTAGGGGTGTGGTCCTGGTCAAGACAATCTCCTGAACTCCAAACTGAATGTCAGAATGGGAAAGAAAGGTGATTTAAGCAATTTTGAGCGTGGCATGGTTGTTGGTGCCAGACGGGCTGGTCTGAGTATTTCACAATCTGCTCAGTTACTGGGATTTTCACGCACAACCATTTCTAGGGTTTACAAAGAATGGTGTGAAAATGGAAAAAAATCCAGTATGCGGCAGTCCTGTGGGCGAAAATGCCTTGTTGATGCAAGAGGTCAGAGGAGAATGGGCCGACTGATTCAAGCTGATAGAAGCTGACTTTGACTGAAATAACCACTCGTTACAACCGAGGTATGCAGCAAAGCATTTGTGAAGCCACAACACGCACAACCTTGAGGCGGATGGGCTACAACAGCAGAAGACCCCACCGGGTACCACTCATCTCCACTACAAATAGAAAAAAGGGGCTAAAATTTGCAAGAGCTCACCAAAATTGGACAGTTGAAGACTGGAAAAATGTTGCCTGGTCTGATGAGTCTCGATTTCTGTTGAGACATTCAGATGGTAGAGTCAGAATTTGGCGTAAACAGAATGAGAACATAGATCCATCATGCCTTGTTACCACTGTGCAGGCTGGTGGTGGTGGTGTAATGGTGTGGAGGATGTTTTCTTGGCCCCTTAGTGCCAATTGGGCATAGTTTAAATGCCACGGCCTACCTGAGCATTGTTTCTGACCATGTCCATCCCTTTATGGCCACCATGTACCCATCCTCTGATGGCTACTTCCAGCAGGATAATGCACCATGTCACAAAGCTCGAATCATTTCAAATTGGTTTCTTGAACATGGCAATGAGTTCACTGTACTAAAATGGCCCCCACAGTCACCAGATCTCAACCCAATAGAGCATCTTTGGGATGTGGTGAAACGGGAGTTTCGTGCCCTGGATGTGCATCCCACAAATCTCCATCAACTGCAAGATGCTATCCTATCAATATGGGCCAACATTTCTAAAGAATGCTTTCAGCAGCTTGCTGAATCAATGACACGTAGAATTAAGGCAGTTCTGAAAGCGAAAGGGGGTCAAACACAGTATTAGTATGGTGTTCCTAATAATCCTTTAGGTGAGTGTATATATATATATATATATATATATATATATATACAGTATATATATATATATATATATATATATATATATATATATATACACACACACACAGAGATTTGATCTCACCATCATCGAGTCCATCTGTGATTACATGAAGAAACAGAAAAAACTGAGACAGACTAAATCCAGAAGAACTGCGGCAACATCTCCAAGACGCTTAAAAACCTATACCTGCAAAGCTACAGTACTGTGAGAAGTTTTAGACACTCGTGTAAAACTACTGCAAAGTGAGGTTGCTTTCAAAAATAATGTCATATATAGATTAATTAGATCAATTAACTTCTGTTAACTAAATCAAATCAATATTTGTTGTGACCACCCTTTGCGTTTAAAACAGCGCATAGTTTTTCAGGTAGCTTTGCAGGTATAGGTTTCTTCAAGCATATTAGAGACGTTGCCGCAGTTCTTCTGGATTTAGTCTATCTCAGATTTTTCTGTTTCTTCATGTAATCACAGACAGACTCGATGGTGGTGAGATCAGGTACCGGCTGTTGTCAGACTCCTTGTGCATACAAAAATCTCACTGGATTATTATAATTAATGGCAAAAGGAATGTTTGGAAATGTAAACTGATATTTCCTACTGACACACTACAGCAAAATATATATAAATAACTGGCTTAAAACCATTTTGTGTGTGTGTGTGTGTGAAAACTAAGTTAAGAGTTAAAGTGATAGTTCACTTTGAAATAAATTTTTGGTATGTTTTAGCTTACCTCAAGGGCATCCAAGATGTAGGTGTCTTTGTTTCCGCAGTAGTTTCAATTTTGATATTTTTAGGTCAAACCGTTCTTGTCTGTCAGTCATATAATGCAGGTCTATGGTCACCACCTCAAAGAGCGTGCACAGAGAAGTCCAAATTAAACATGATTTAATGACTCGTAAATGTAAGTACACATTGAAGGCCTAAGACATGAAACGAGCGGTTTGTGTGAGAAAGCGAACAGTATTTATATCGTTTTTACCTCTTGTAACCACAGCCACGTCCAAGTGATCTGAGGGCGCGGGCGCTTCGGTCTGCGCAAGCGGCGGAAGTATTCTGGTTCAAATAAATATGGTTGTGAAAAAAATTCAACGTTGTCTGTTGATATATCGAAATCGTCTTCCATTGTGATTTCCTGTATATCTAAATATGTTTAGATCTTCACAGTGAAAGGTAACACTTCCGAAATCTCTGTGTAAACAATGAGTGACGTACACGCGCGAGAGATCACTTCCGGCGCTTGCGCAGACCGAAGCGCCCGCGCCCTCAGATCAGTTGGACGTGGCTGTGGTTACAAGAGGTAAAAACAATATAAATACTGTTCGTTTTCTCACACAAACCACTCGTTTCGTGTCTTAGGCCTTCAATGTGTACTTGCATTTACGAGTCATCAAATCATGTTTAATTTGGACTTCTCTGTGCACGCTGTTTGAGGTGGTGACCATAGACCTGCATTATATGACTGACAGACAAGAACGGTTTGACCTAAAAATATCAAAATTGAAACTACTGCGGAAACAAAAACACCTACATCTTGGATGCCCTTGAGGTAAGCTAAAACATACCAAAAATTAATTTCAAAGTGAACTATCCCTTTAAGTAAGAGTTAGGACTAATTAAATTAGTTTGGAGTTCATGCTAAGCGTAAAAGTCAAAGTTTACTGGGGTTGTGTGTGTTCTTATGTTCACAGGTCTTTATGAGCTTATTCATGACAACACTACTGAATCCAAGAGGACAATAAACATCCTACAACGCATGAACATCTACCAGGAAGTGTTCCTTAGCATTTTGTACAGAATACTTCCCATCCAGGTGTTCAATCACTTCTGTTTTCTTAGTAAGATGTATAGATTGTCTTGGGCTTTTCCAACCTGTGTGTTTATTTTGCAGACCTACTTGGAGCCAATTTATTTCTACATCTACACAGTGTTTGCTTTGCAGACAGTGTATGTCTTCGCTCTCTTTATCACTAGCTGGTTACTCAGTGACTCATGGCTGGCTGGGGCCCTCAGTGGAGTCTGGTACATTCTGAACAGGTATGTGTGCGCTCAACAAGATTACAATCAATCTTTCATGCACATAAAACTCACCTTTGTAATCTGGTGTGAATAAATGCTTATTGTGATGCAGTGAGTATCTGTATTTAGGTAATTTTGAAAGCCGATATGTTTCTCTAAAATATGGTTTCAATCTCTCAACAGGGTTTCCGCGGGTCATTAAAAAGCATTGAAAGTCCTTAAATGGATTTTGCGAAAATTATGGGCTTAAAAGGCATTACATTTGATTCTTACAGGCATAATTTTTTTGAAAAGTTTTGAAGTGAATTTTATATACATTTATTTGAAATATAGCCTTCATAATTAATCATTTGTATTTGCTGTCGCAAAACATGTACATTCGTGTGAGAAATACGTAGTACCAGTTTGGTAATTGCTTCCGGCTGGAGCAAAAGTGCCGTGATGCGGAGGTGACGCATGTCTGCTGTACAGCGGTGGACAGGTCTGAACCTTAAAAAAAATGGGAAAGTGCCAATTCCAGTCTGGGAAAACCCAGACAACTTTCGGCAAATTGAGATTTGCTCTGACAGTTAGTCTGGCAAAGACCTCATTGAAGTCCATTTCCAATCCGTCGAAATCGCGGCACCAATCAGAAACGTTGGGGCGGGCTTTACACGATGACGACAGCACAGCGACGGTGAAGCAGATTTTTTATATATACAAAGATGGATGCCGCCGTGGAACTATGTGTGACGGTTATAGTTGAACACCGTCATTAGAGCTCTATAACCGCCAAAACCATGTTATTAAAATATTTTTTTTCACAAACATTTATCATAGAGAATGTTTAAATACTAATATCAGCTTACGAGGGAAACGGAGGCGGAGTTAGTGGTGCGATCGGAGGCTGCTACTGCTGGAGATGATTCGGGAGAGGTCTGTGGCCCTTTACCGATCAGAGCGTGCGCTGACACGGAGTAAGCCTTGTTTATACTCGACGCGAGCGCGAAGGTGCGCGGGGCAAAAATGATGCGTTCGGTGCGCAAGACCGGCAAGACCCCATTTCGCTTGCCTGTGTGCACGGGTTTTTTGTAACAGCGAGCGCGGCGCCGCATCCGAGGATGAACGACTTCAAGCCGAATCTGCCCGAGCCGTACGTCTCACAGCACCGGCACCCAGAGTTTGCGTGTCTAAATTGCAAAGTTCTTTTTTGTTAAGGTTTTGTTTACTGTGTGTGATTTATTTAATGGAAAGCACATTTACTTCCAGTTGTCTTGCTGTTCATTTTAAATAAACGTAGAGCAAGTAGCTAATCAGTGTCTGCAAGTTGTTCTATAACAGACGAACGTCGCTCTGCATACGTCATCTTCTTCATCGCTCTGATTGGTTTTAGGTCTATCCAATTACGCCCAGAGGCATTTGAGCTACGTCCGTTGGTGACGCCCCTTTGGAAATGATTTGTCTATGAAGCTTTACCAGACCCTAACTCAGTTACAACTGAGAATGGTCTGGTTAACCAGGCTACCAATTCCAGCGAAAGTGGTTGGAAAACAAAACTTTTAAGACATGGTTGCAGCCCGTTAGTGGTAAAAATGATGAAGGATTTTGCGGCGTTTGTAAAAAAGTATTTAAAGTTGGGGACAATGGGAATCAGCGCCGTAAAATCCCATATGCAGTGTGACGGCCACAAATCGGCGTTAGATTTAAATAGTAGCCTACATTGTGTTTAATTTGTCGTTTAATGAGATGTAATATATGTTGCTAGTAGCGAGAATAGACCCGACTGTTACACGCATGCACTTTAATGGTCCAGTAGCAGAACTTTTGCCAAGCATGTCAGAGGTTTTGGGTTCTTCTAATCCGCAGTAAGAAGTATATATTTTTTCCCTCATCAAAACCGATTGTTTATTAGTGGTTGTATATCAAGCACTGACATGTTTGTGTGCAGTATGTTTTGTGATTTCACCGTAACAAAAAGAGAGTCTCTCCGCAACGGATTGAAGCGCGCGTCCGAGAGAAGAAGTGTTGTGCACGAGCCGCAACAGAACGCAGGCAAAGAACGTATATTGTTCTTCTATACTCTTTGACGCAGGGCTCTCAAGTGTCACACATTGAGCGTGACAGTCACTCATTTCGGTATTTTGTAACGCACTCCCGCCACACATTGTATTTCTCACGCTGAAAAACTATTTATAATATATTGAATATGCCGCAGCGCCCCAAATGTCTCTGGCCGCGCCGCTATCACTATGGAACCGACAGGAATCAAGCGCGCGTCTCCGAGTCCCCCGGAGTTCTTACTAGTCGAGCCCAGAGCCATATAGAGAGAAAGTTGCGACAACTCCATTAGCTCCAATGGAACGTTTTTTTTACAGCAATGGCGGCTCGTGGAGCCTCTCAATAGTTCCCGGAAGTAGCAGCAAACACATGCCGCGCCGTAGAGATGCAGCAGAACAAACCGTTTGCGACGCACTTTTAAAAGGTGAGACGTTTAAAGAATATTATTATCTTATTCTGTTTATTATCAGTACATCTAAATAAAAATAACTTGTAAATTAAAACCTTATAGTTGAGTATTACTCATTAAATTAGGAGATAAGGGATGTTATCGGATAACTAACAGATTAGGCAAGGATTGGAGCTGGATAAAGTTAGTAACGAACACCCTATTAATTGTAAAATCTGTTCTCTTGATGAAGACTATGCAACGACAACATGAAAGAAAGGACACATACAAAATGCTTGGCATGCTATTTAATTTATTACAAATGTATTCATGAATTGCTGTAAATAGTTATTGCACTTATTTGAATAAAAATACAAAAAAGTAATATTACAATTTAAAATAACTTTTCTATTTTAATGTGTTTAAAATGTAATTTACTCCTGTGATGCCAAGCTGAATTTTCAGCCTCATTACTTTTGAACGGCAGTTTATATACGAGTATGCTTAAGCTGTTTTAAAGCTGAATATATTGTGTATATGAATAAGTATTGTAAGAATTATATTAGATATATAATATTTATAATACATAAATAATTATATTACTATATATAGAATTGTAAACAATAAGCTTCATTTCACTAAATTTTACATTTACGTTACTGCTGTTAATAGTTCAATGACCCATTGTGCGGTGTGAGCTGGAAATCACCTGTCACCAGCCTGTCTCTGTACTATCTGAAAAGTCATAAATATGACATTAGTTACCATGAGATTAGTGAAAACAATAAACATGAGGTAACATAAAAAGGCAACAGAAACCCTAGCCTGAAATAAGTTGAGGCAAATAACGGTAAGCGAACACTAATCCTCAAATATTAGCTGATTTGATCTTTAAAAAACAACATCACTGTAACAACATACTCATGCTACATATATATGTCGGTGTGTTACATAAATATATAAAATAAATGCATTTATTGACTACTAATTACCAGAAATCGCAGTTCTGTCACTCTACTCTAACAGTTTGAAATGCCCGCCAAAGCACTTCCTGGAACTATCTGAAGTCTCCGTGAGTCACGTGACGATCAAGCATTTAGAACTTCCGTTGTCGCAACTCTCTCTCTATATGGCTCTGGTCGAGCCCATAGAGTGCCTGCCACTTATCAGCCAATCAAAAAAAAAGAAAGGGTCTACTACACATTAGCCAATTAGAAATTAGCACTATTGTATCTGGGTAAGATTCAAGATAAGTCATGTTTTAATTTAACATTGTTAACATTTTAATGTTACAAAAAATTCACAACTTGTTTGACACAAACAATGGCAACTTGATTGCTGTTTGAGAAACGTTTCCCAGATAACTAGCATCAGTTTTTTATGAGTGTCTGTAACTTAGACAACAGTTTTACAGCCTGTTCACTGAACACACCTGCTCAGAACAAGTAGTCTAGGCCTAGTCATATTTTCGTTATCACACGATGACTGTCACATTGTCACATTATAAACATCTCTCTCTCCAAATAGGCTTAATAATTTTATAAGCACTAAATAAATTAAAGTGTATTGCATAGTCGATGTTATAGGTCACTTTTAAAATCATGTCATATTTTATAATTATATCCTGGCCATGGATGCATTAATCATTGCACTGTCTTTCAAAGATGTCAGGTAAAAAGCAATTAAGCATCCTCTCATTCGCCCTGAGAGGAAAGTCCCCTAAAAAGGCCAGGTTAGAGGATGCCAGCCTAGAGAATGTGGCGAACAGGGTAGGCCCATTAGAGGAGGAGACGGTGCAGGTAGAAGAGAAAGAGAATAAATACTTTGTATTTGGTTGAATTGTCAGTGCCATGTGTCAAATCTTCTCTTTTGCAAGTGTGAGCAATTATTACTAACAGCAACAAAAACACTAATAATAATATTACTAATGAAACCCCACCATTCCTGCGACCCGTCATATATGCCGCGAGATGTTTAAAAAATGGTGGGAACACAATCGACATGTCCTACCCGCAAATTATACCTATGTGTTCCAGAAAAAAAAACAAAAAAAACATATATGTATACACGTGGTTAGTCTTGGGTTGTATATGGCATTAAAACATTTAAAAATGGCATTAAAAAGGCATTACATTTAATTTGAAGATACCTGTAGAAACCCTGCTCAAGGACATTTAGGGCTTTAGGATATTAGGATGTTCCCCCTGGAACAATCTCAGTATTTAATGTTCAAAATAATACAGATACAGATAGTCGGTGTGGACTATTGTTTGAGTTGGTATGGAAGCTCAATCAAAAAGATGTTTTGATCACATAACAAATTTTTAGGAAACTCACGAATGACTTCTCTGCATTTTAAGCTGGAATTGTATAACATATTGCAGCATTGAAAAATGACACCTTAAGTCTTTTTTTTTTCTAGTGCCTGTGTTTTTTTCTTTGTGCTTGATTGCATTCTTCATTTGTGTACAGAGTGGACACCACGCGCGTGGAGTTTACCATCTCTCTAAGGGAGAACTGGTCAATACCTTTCTTTGCTCTTCAGGTGGCTGCCATAACCTGCTACTTAAGGCCACAGCTAAAACCTATTCACCAGGTAATCGTCTGTCCTCATAAATGTAGATGTCTATTCAGTAACCACTTTTGTTCTTTCGAACAGCTTGTTTCTGGTTCAAAAAAAATTATTCAACGGTTCTTTCACATCATCACATAATGACGTTATTTATATGTAACGCTATCACCCTGGCAGGGGAAAAAATACAATCAGACACCCTGCATACACAATACTCAGTATTAAAATTCTTTTAAATGTCTTGACTGAATTGTTTTTGCATGTTTTAATAAGATGTTGTTTAATATAACTAGCTGTACTATGCATTTGATTTTAAAGAAACTTACATTTCACTCGTTCAATGTGAGCTAGTCCTTGGTTCACACATGCTCATAGTATCAGCAGTTAACTCATTAGTTTTCTACAATGCGAGACTGTTCTCAGTTCAGTTTACTGGTGACTCGACAACTGTTGCAACCATTGATTGGAACCGATTCTCGAGAACTGCTGTCACAGTATCAGCGTTCTGTTGACTGGGGAACTACTGCCTCCGGATCACTGTTATGTGAGATCGATCAAACACTGAAGTGTGTAATTTCTGCATCACTAGTTTCACCAAATGATGTTTTATTAATAAAGTTCGGGAGGAGCACGTTCAGTTAATTAACACGAGTGGAGTGCACCCAGCAATCAATGATAAGAGGTATATATAGATTCAGCAATCTCACCTCACTCCATTGATAGTTTAGCAGCATCCCTCCACCGCCCCTTCTCCACACTTCTAGTCCTAAACACTTACATAGGGGGGAGTACTCTGGGTTCGGGCCAAACTCCGAGCTCGGAGCCCTCCCCCCGGACAGCACGCCAAATAACCTTTAAACCTTATCCACTCTAATTGTATGTAAGTGTGAACTCGTCAAACAATTGCTGAACACTCACTCCCATCTCCCATTGGTTGGATAAACAGAGAAGTAGGGTTGGTATCATTTGAATTTTAGCGTTTCCAATTCCGATTATGCTTATTGATTCCCAGTTTCGATTACAATATGGGAAAAAAAGTCAAACATTTAGATATCAAACATATGTATTCTGTCTTTTTGCAAAACTTTGTTGCAGCTGAATACCCTGAACAAAAATCAGCAGCCTAAAAACAACTAACTAATAAACTAGACTAACTAATATTAATTTCTAACATTATTAAAGACAAGTACACAGTCAGTTATGCAAAAAGAACAAATAAACAAATTAGCAATAGCACAAATAAATACAACTGAACAAAATTCTGAAATTGAAATCAAATGCAAAATAACACTGCATAGTTTTCCTTTTTATAAATATAATAAAGATTAATCCTTATTAAGTTTACAAAAGGTATTCAGTCAAGATCCATGAGTGATTTTCTTTTTCTTTTGTTGCTTCTTTCTCAACTGTTTACGTTCACTTAAGACATAACTGACTATGTTTTCAGAGATATTTTGACATAATTTTGTGTATTTATCCATTCAAGTGCAAGAAGAAACAAAAGAGAACTTATACATAACAATTTGGTATTCGTGCACTATATTAAAGGTGGCTTTTTGGGTGCGCACTCTGGATGTTCCCTGTGCAGATAACAGTGTGCGAGTGCAGTCGAGTTATCTTTCGCATCTTCTTGCGCTTTAATGGTTAAAAATCACATTAAAATGCACACACAGGAATCAATAAGCAAAATTTAGATTTTATAACAAGTATCCGATTCCAGAATTGGAATTGATTTTCAATCCCCAACCCTACAGAAAACCCTTCCTCAAATTTACACTGAGACAGTGTGCTGGTTGGGATGTTGGTCCTGTCCCAAATGACACATTTCATGTGCACTTGCGGTCTTGCCGACTATTACATGTGTCCTTTAAGTCCACAAGACCATGGGCAGGGGTTCTTAACTCTGACCCTCAAGGTCCACTTTCCTGTAGAGTTTAGCTCCCACTTTAATCACACTCACTTGCCTGTACATTTCTAGTAATCCTGAAGACCTTGATTAGCTTGTTCAGGTGTGTTTGATCAGGGTTGGAGCTAAACTCTTCAGCAAAGCGGACCGCTAGGACCTTCTACCTGACAGTCAAAGCAGCATTACATCACAAAAGTTTGGACTGTGAGGAAGACATTGAGGGCTAAGGGTGTCATTTGAGATAGGGCCATTGTGATCGCACCACAGAGCCACAGTGTTAACAATCTTCAGTGTTTACAGAAATGAACCTACAAATTGCTTACATTAAGTCATTTCTAAATTAGAAAGAGAAAGTTTTAGAAAAATTACAAATGTAAAGTAAATATAATCCAGTCTAATAACTCGTCGGAAAAGACAGGGAAAATAAAAGGCAGTAAGTTGAGATAAATGTTTCTGACTGCTTGCTGCTGTGGAATAGTTTTGTGAAATATGAAATGGAGGTTAGCAATTTCAAGTGTATATGATATATTTACTCTGCTGAACACATATTTGTTCTCTCTGTATGTTCTCTCAGCACAGACTCTAATTGATTTCCTGACATATGGTATATCACTGAAAAAACTCATTGTATGAGCTCTGAAGAAAGAACAAGGTTTTTGTATGTTTGGTTGTCTGGGCGGTTTAAGTCGAACATCATGTGCTTTCAACCATAGAGGGTGGTGCTGTGGCTGGTGTTCGTCTCCACCTTCTGCTTCTGTTTGACATGGCAATTCAATCAGTTTGTCCTGCTGGTGCAGGCCCTTATAATCTTTACTCTGGATTGCCTGGACTTCTTCACAGCGGAACAGGTGATGCTAAAACACACATATTGGAGACCTTACACCTTTTGGGGTTCATGTGAGTTTGGATATTCATTTCTTTCTCTCTGCAGGTGGTCTCTCTTTACCTGATGCAGGTGTTTAGTCTGTTATTGGTGTGGCTACTGCAGTTCTGCAATTCTATGATTCTGGGTTCTCTGGTGCTCAGCTTCATTGTGTCTGTTCTCTTCATCAAACACTTCCAGGTCAGTGTCCATCTCAGTAAATGAATTTTAAAATAGTAAAAAAAAGTAGGGGTATAACACCTGTATTTGTGATTCTAAGAACACATCATTACTCCTTTTATCTTGTATTTCGGATGAAATCCCAGATAACACACGCACACACGCACATATATATATATATATATATATATATATATATATATATATATATATATATATATTAATGTCATGTATCTATTCTATTCAAGACGTGGAAGGAGATTTTTAATGTGCTCATCTATAATTTTGTCAAATATTCTGGGAGATGTTAGACCGACATTAAGCAAATGTCCTTGCGACATTTATTGTTTAGGATGCACTGTATATGTTAATCTGCTCCTTAAGATGGTAATCAGATGTTTGTACACAAATATGATCAAAGTGAACACAATGCTCTCCAGATGATCTCGGTGATGACTGTACATGTGGTTACTGGGATGTGAGCTCTAGTATAGTGTACTGAATTACCAAACAGAATTTAAATAAAGGAAACCCTATTTGGGCAGATAAGTTTTAACAATTTAAAAAAATTTAATGCGGTTGCTCCCATAAATTCTTTTTTTAAAAGATGAAGCATGTAGGAGGTACAAAATTACTTATTTTTTTATTGAACTAGGTAAAAGATTTTCTTGTATTTCTTAGTTTTTTTAACTGACACTTGTTACCCATGTAAAAGAGATTATTACCCATTATGTTTTTGACTTTTAAGCGGTGGAATAGAAAAATGACAGTTCTAGTATGTACAGTATGCACAAAAGGTATGTATGTGCAAAAAAGAATTGCAGGCTCACTAATGTCTTTTATCCTAATAATCCCATATGCTACATGATTACATAGGTCAAACACATTAGATGAAAACAATGTCTAAATACAGCAGGCAAAACATATCCCACCCAAACAGGGCTTTATACTAAAACAATGTTTACTTGAAACACTTTTATCACTTTTGTTTTTCTGTACGAACCTTCGAATCTGTACGAACCTAGGAATCTGTGTTTCCTAACATCCAATTCTGTTGTGATTGAAAACAGAGGCTAAGAATATTGTTGTAGTTTAATTATTAAAACCTGCTGTGTGCGTGTGTGGCTTTCAGACGGGACTAAAGACGGGCAGCTTTGTTACACGAGTAGGAAAACTGGCTCTTCACACACTCCTAGTCCTCACATTAACTTTCACCATCAATTATTCAGCCAAGGTGAGCTATGAATTGTGTTCTACATCGTCCGCCCCGTCATTAATGATACAGTACAGCTTCTCTACCTGCTCCTCCTGAGACAAAGCTTTACTTTAACTCTCATTGTATTTCTTCATATCTCATTCTCATAAAAACCCACATCCCCGATCTCATGAGACACTCACATGAATGACTTCATCCTTCACTCTCTCCATTTTAATTGGCAGAAAATACTCCAACTGAAATCGGATGAGCACATCTTTAAGTTCGTAAAGGCCAAGTTTGGCTTCGGGGCAACGAGGTAAGTCTTTGGTCATCTCTTTGTGGTGCTACATCTATGCCTTTATCAGCAGTCAAATATAGTGATGTCTTATTCAGAAGTGAGATCTACTCAGAGACGAGAGCGAGCCATTAATCCGCTGTGATTAAATGCGTTCAGCTCTGGTGAAAAAATAACATCTGGGACACAATATAATCTGCTCATCCACTAGATATTTATCACGCCATTTCAGTTGATCAGATTAATTGCTGCTCCCAATAATCTGGATACTATATATGCAGCCCGCACTCACTCCCTGCCTCTTTCTTTCAGAGACTTTGATGCCAGTCTCTATCTGTGCGAAGAGGCATTTGGTGTGTTGCCATTGGATACATTTGAGCGGTTGGCTGGCACAGTGCTGCTCTATCCATATCTGTGTACCCTCAGTGTGCTGTCCATCTTGCTGCTGCTGGTGGCACTCTCTAATCTCAGGTAAAACTACTGCATCACTTTCTCTCAGCAGGAAACGCTCATGTGCACTTCCTGCAATGTGTGCTACGCATTAATGAGACGTGTTTCTGGGAATTTAAATATTCTCATAATGTTCACTTTTCTAATTATAGCACAGAAATAGGCTGAAAAATGACCAATAGAGAAGTGATTATGGTTTCATAAACACCTTGTGCACAGGTCATAATGCTACTTAATAATTATAGATATTAGTCTTTATTAGATGTGCTACATAATAATTGGACTCTGGATATTTTTCTTTTTTTTTTTTCCATTAGGGCTTTTAAATGCATGTTATTATGTTTAGTTCAAAGCTGATTTGCTGTTGCTTTAAGGGCTGCTTGGCCCTCTGTTTTGTTCTCATTTCTTATCAGAATCACAGGAGCCCACAAACAGCCAGAGGCTTTGCACCACACACACACACACACACGCACACACGCACACACACACACACACACACAGTGTGTTTTCATGATTTGTGGGGACTTTCCGTAGACATAATGAAAGTTTATATTCTATCCCCTTGCACTAATTCTACCCCTAAACCTACCCATCACAGAACACTTTCTGCTTTTTAATTTTTTTTATAAACATCACTTAGTATGATTTATAAGCTGTTTTCCTCATGGGGGACCAAAACATGTCCCTGCAAGGACAAGGATTTCGGATTTTGCCATCTGTATGGGGACATTTTTTAGGGTTTACCAGGACACACACACAAACACACAAATTAGATAGGCTATTACCCCTTCTGTACATTAAGAAAAAACACACACAAACTGAATAATGCCACTGATCTTAACTGCCTTTAGGTTTTAATGCATGGTTGTATTATTTCTTTTTTTCCCCATTTTGTTTGATTCCTTATTCTTCATTCCAGCACAAATGGGTCTGGCCAAGCAAGCAGGGAGAAAGAGGACAGGACCTTTAGCATGCGGCCTGACGTCGCTTACAATCTCTTGCACACCGTCTTCTTTGGCCTGCTCGCCTTTTCCACTATGAGGTAAACAACTTGGTAAAATTTTTTAAAGTTTTGTTGCTTTCATAGCATGTATCTCTTTCCCTCAACACAAATATTTTCCTTCTGTATTTTCCTCACTCCGCCATCTGTAATTTCATTCCCTGCTGCTGCCGCTATGGTGCATCTCAATTTCACCCTCTTCTCCGCTACCACTTTAATTTCCTGTCCCCGCACCGCTTCTGCTTTATGATCTTATTCATCTTATTAGTCCGTTTGATTGTTCATTCGAGATTTTAATGATGAATGAATTACGGTTAAACATTGCAATATCGTTTCATAAAGTTTAGTTTGGTGTCAGAATAGTAATAGAATTGAAAATGAATGCTATTTCAGTCTTTCGTTTTTTGCAATGTGTTGTCTAAGCTTTATGATAAAATAGGATTGAAGTCATAGATTTCTGTCTTTGCTGCTGGCAGAATGAAATATTTGTGGACTGGCCATATGTGTGCATTCGCTGCGTTTGGGGTCTGTGGAAAGGAGGTGTGGACGTTGTATCTGAGAGTCCTCCACTGCAACACTAAAACCACGGTGAGATACTGAGATCTGACACACACACACACACACACACACACACATACACACCCAGTGCAAATGATACTGGGACATTTATACACCAGCGTTCAAGAGTTAAAATTTTTTTTTTTGCGATCACCAAGGCTGCAATTATTTGATCATGAATACAAAAAAAAAAGAAAAAGATAAAAAGGTACTTGTTTTGTTTACTTGTTCACACACACATGCACTGTAGAGGAGAATGGGATGAGCTGTAACGCTTCTTTACTTTTCTAAAGAAGTAGAAATGAGACAGAAGAACAACTAATATCCACAGGACAAATATTCCGTAGAAATATGACTGTCCGATGAAAAACAATGTTGTTGAGCGAAACTTGCCTCACATTAGGGGTATGTTGTGTCATGTCAAGGGGAACACATAGACAATTTACATTTCATATAAAAATAAGAGCAGCGCCGCCGCTCCCACCACGCGCATCACGCGCTGTGCGTAGGGCACCAATGCTGAGGGGGCACCAAAAATAGCCTAATGAAAAATCAATCATCATATCGCGTAGTCATGATAATTATAATGCCGATATTATTTCAGTATCTAAATATTATTAGGCACTTTTTAGGGATGTATATAACAAAACAGGTGGAACAAGAGTACGATGGCGCCGCCGCCTCAGTGATCCGTTGGATTGCGCGTTAAAAAGTTAAACTGGCAAAAATAAACTTTTTTTTTTCCTCTCTCTCGGGGGGGGGGGGGGATCATAAAGGAATTATGCTTAGGGCACCAAAATGGCTAGCAGCGGTACTGAATAAGAGAGCAGCATATGCCTATTATTCTTAAATTAATTTGTATAAAATGGTTAGGAAAAGGTTTAAACTTTCAAATTATGTAAATGTAGTGCAGCAAGTTTTCAGCATTTTATAATAGTGTTTCTTGTTTTGGCTGTAAAACTCACTGCTGACTTAGTGTTTTACCCCAAAGCATATGACACACTTTGCCCCACTGCTGCCATTTTGGAAAAAAATGCTGCATTTAATAATTCATGGCTAGTCTTTAGCTGACAAATTACATTGTTTTATATAGGTAATTTACCAACATATTTATATGAAAATAAATGTATTTTATACATGTTTATAATTTACATGACATGGCATGCTGAACCATTTTAGCATAAAATACTGCTCACTTTTTCCTCATCTGCCTTAAGGGGGTAATAGAGTTTGCCCAGTCTACACCCTCTCCCCTATATTCAATACAAGCAATAGCAGAATACTGAATACGGGTCTGTAATAGAATCCATTGCATGTTTATAGAAGCCCACAAACCAAAGATACACTATGCATGTATAATTGGGAAGCTATAATGCTCAATGCTATAAACTGATATTGAGTTTCAGTGAGGCATGATGTTCTTTCTTCTGCATAAATATTCCCATGTCCACGCAACTGAAAATTTCATTTCCCCACTAGGTGGCAATGTAGTTACAGCCCTCGAGCCTAAACAATTACATCCTGTTTCTTCCTATTTATGTAGATATTGATCCATTTATGTTATTAACCTGTTTCCACAGATGAGACTGATCAGGTACTCTGTTCCAATTGTAATTCTGGCGTTTCTTTATTACAAGGTAAGACATTTCAACTATGCTGTCATGTATCTATTTGCATAAATTGCTAAGCTGCCTGGGTGGCTGTACTCCATAAATAGTCACGCAGGAATCCATATGCACACAAATGGAATTCGTTTCCCACTGTGTGTGTTGTTTAGGAGAGTTTGTATTCTGCCATGCTTTTTTCTCCATCTGTTAACGCAACAGTGGGAATAAGAAATCAGATATGAATTGTGCGAATTTGTGTATATGGATGTTTGTTTATCGTGCTGTTTTGTTGATCATTGATTATTGTGAGTCATTCCCATTACAGCAGTCTTACACTTTCTCTCCATCTCAATCGAGCTGTCTTTCTGTTGACAGTTCTGGCCCAGAATGATGGAGGAGATTTCTGAACTGAGAGAGTTTTATGACCCAGACACTGTGGAGCTAATGGAGTGGATCAGGTAAAACAGCAGTAATCTTCCTCTTACACGCTACAAGCAAACACCCGCAGACAACCATCGAACCTGGGGTCTGTAACCTTAGACCACCCTCACGAGCCACCATTGGCATAGTGAGGGGTATTCAGTCACTGGCACGGATAAGAGTGAGAGATTAAACTTATGAATTTTCAATTTATTTATTTGTTTATGTTAGAAGTGCTGAAGTCTCTCTCATCTGCATGCCAAATTTCTTCTGCAGTTCTGTTTTTTTTTGACACTTAGAATAATAATTCATATAACTGAGATGTTTCCGCAAGCAGCTTTTTTATAATAACTGCTACACGCACATGTCTGTCATGCGTGGTACTTAATGTTTCTTGCACAAAACAATCGCACTTTAAGAAAAAATGTCTTCATAATTTCTTCATGATACCATGCATGCTGGGAAACAGAATCTAGCATTCTGCACCTGAGAAATCACAGTATATTGTTTTTCGCAGGGGGTTAAAAAGGAAAAGTGGCTCTTCACATCCATAAAATTGCCGATTTCTGGATCAAACTATTGTACAGTGTCTTTCCACTCCTCTCTATTTCACTCCATTACGAATTGCGAAGGTCATAAATAAAAAGCTGCAGTGAATGCTCTCTTCATTCTATAAGATTTGCAGCGGTAAGGCAGCATGTACCTGTGTTTGGAACTGGGCCGGTTTAAAATGGACGTCATGAATTAGAGATTAGCTGCTGGAGAGACTCCAACGGTTGGCAACAGAGGGTTTCATCAATGACACCATTCTTACTGCAAGTGGCGGGCGAAAAAAACACTTAGCTCATAGTCAAGTTTATATGTGTGAGAAAGAGTGAGACATTTGATCTGCAGTGACACAGGTGATCTCTCCCTGAAGAAAATGCGATTTGTGTCAGGGATTAGTGGGTGAGTTCCCTTGGCTGACGCTGTGGCATTAAGCCGCTTCCACACGCTAATTAACCATCAGATGAAAGAGTTAAGCGGGGATCACTTCACACTTCTGTCTGTGCTTGGCTTGCCAAAGTCTGCACTGTTTTATATGCAGATTACCAGAGATCATCTACTGCCTAGAAGGGAGGGTGAGCACGAGAAGCGTATCGAGGAGAGTGTCAGGATCAGACCTTTAACCATGATTGGAACTCACTGTACAATAAACCACATACTGTGGCACAATGTGAAGAGGGAGGGCGAACAACTACAACTGTGAAAGTATCGCTGTCAAGCAATCTTTTGATTTATCTTGAGCTAAAAGCAACACACTAGACACTACGTATGATTTTATAGTGAGTGGTTAAAAGTTCCTATTTCTTCGCTTTTATGCATGAGATTTCCCTTTTTATTAGACAGCTGTGTAGTGTAGAGTGACAGGTGCTGTGCTTCAAAACTTAGTGAGCTGCCTTACTGTTCACTGCCTACATAGGCAGCATCCTCAGGAGTGTTTGATTTGGAATGCTGTACATAGGTAGAGACTCTGTGTCATCATAACGCTCCTTACGTGAAGCACACAGAAGACTTGACTCCAAAAAGGTTTAAAATAACATGAGAAAGCTATTCGTCAGCATTCACATTCATCTCAATGGCTAGAAGTATGCCATTGGAAATCTGCTATCTTTGCTCTTATCATAATCTTAAGGATTATGAGTATTGTATGCAAATTGAACATGTACTATCACTTAACAACCTCAGAGCTCATGGTACATCTGTCTTGAGGATTTAAATACTATCATTGTCTCTGTGGAGAAAATAAATGGGATATTTAGTCTAGATCTCCATTGTTGTGCTCTACCCCGGCTTTAGCTTGTTGTTAAAAGAATAGTTCACCCCAAAATTAAAAAAATTCCCATAATTTACTCTGCCTCAAGCCATCCTAGGTGTTTATGACTTTCTTCTTTCAGCCGAACACAATCTAAGTTATATTAAATAATACCCTGCCTCATCCCAGCTTTGTAATGGCATGATAGTGCCTGAGTTTTTAAAGCTTTTTTGAGCTTCAAAGACTAGGGCACTATTAAGCCATTGCAAAGCTGGGAAGATCCATGCAATATTCTGAAATAGCAGGATATATAACACTCATTTAAATGACATTTAAATTGTAATTAGATTAAAAAAAATATATTTTTACGTTGATGCTGAATGAATTGTAAGTCTTTCTGTAATCAACAGTCTCTTACTTCATCTTCGCCATGAAATGGAAATTGTGTTTTTTGTTTTTTCATTCAAAAAGCCATTTCACTCGGATATACCGGTACATCACAATAGGGAAGAATAGACTATGTAGGGCTGGACTTGACTTTGTCCATCTGGAATTGATTGGTTCGTTGGATTGTTGTCGTTTGCTAATTGCTGTGATCCCATGTGAGTGACGGTTTTCTGTATTTCACTTGTAGTTAAGATCAAATAATTCAGTCTGAACAACACTGACACATGAAAAAGCTGATCATTGTCAATCAAAAAAGGAACAATAGATGGCTCTACCATCTGTGCATTCTATATACTGCTAAGCCCAAAGTATACTTCAGTTTATTATGTGAAAGCTTGCAAAAGCAAAGCTGAACGCAAAGACTTTCCAAGTTTCTTTTTTTTTTTTTTTTAAGCGTGCATGAAACAAAACCCCTTTCAAGAAAAGCCAGTTCACTCTGTGGCCATATTTACAACACCTGTGGGCTATTTCAGACATGCATGACCAACTCCTATCTACTTGAATGGGGAAATATATGGTGGCCGAGAGAGCTCAACGCGCTGCAACTGAAGAAAACACATGCAAATTAAGGAAACATCTTCATCAGTTTCACAACACATGTGTGCTCCAAATACTCACAACACAACCAAATACAGAAACACGCTGCAAAAGTTCACAACACAACCAAATACAGAAATGCGCTGTAAATAGCACAGACCACAACGGAAATGTTTCCAGGGGACCCCAGTAAGTGACGAACCCAGCTGGGATGTGCTTATTGCTCAAAGTCTACTTTATTTTATTTTATGTTATTATTAGACATTTTTTTTGGTGCAAAACATACAGAGATTACATGTTTATGACATACAACTTTGTATACAATTTACAAAATGTATTAACAATATGTTCAATGTCATCAGAATACTAATGAGAAAAGAACATTGAGCTGAAAACTAAAATAAATAAATAAATAAAAAAGAGACACTCACACACAGATAGCCTATATAACTCGTATTTAAAAAACATATATTTTTTTATAAAATGTATATTTATTTGCAACAGTTATGTTAACAGCAATAATAAGATATTTCTGGTAATAACAGCTATTCAGCTGATGGACACGGTGCTGCGTTGTCATGGGAACATCCCAGGTGAAAATAATGAGGAAATTACATTGTCTTTCGTTGCTCGCTTCACCAAGTGCGCTCCACACGGCTACATAATGGCACACAACTGCCTTGCTCACTCCAAAGTCCCCACTTCAAGGGCTCTGCCGTCTGCCCTTAGAAGGGAGTAGGGCATAGGGATGATCACGAGCAATAAGCACGTCCCAGCTGGGTTCGTCACTTACTGGGGTCCCCTGGAAACATTTCCGTTGTGGTCTGTGCTATTTACAGCGCGTTTCTGTATTTGGTTGTGTTGTGAACTTTTGCAGCGTGTTTCTGTATTTGGTTGTGTTGTGAGTATTTGGAGCACACATGTGTTGTGAAACTGATGAAGATGTTTCCTTAATTTGTGGGTGTTTTTCTATTTAAATGTGTTTTCTTCAGTTGCAGCGCGTTGAGCTCTCTCGGCCACCGTAGAAATACAAAAATCTCAACTTATTGCTAAACAAGATCAGCAATAAAACATCTGTCCTATAAATGCTTAAATAGCATTAAAAACCTTTATTTTTCAGGTTGGTCTATGCACATGGTGAGTCTTAAGTGCACGTCTCATGACACTGACTATGTTTATTGGACTCTTACATAGACGGCGGGACTTATTTCACCATATTACACATATTGCACTTTCAATTCCCCCATAATATGAGTGCACTATCTTGGTATACTGAATACCGTATTTGGAGCAAACACAGGTGGTTGACACAGGCAAACTATATTTATCTTTATTCATTGCCTGAATAACTTCAGAAGTTATAACCAATACAAATGTATTTGTACTCTCTCAAACTAGAGTTCCTGGTTTCTCCGCCTCACACAAGCACTAGTCAGGGGTGTCTATTGTTATCTCCAGTAGTTTGTTGCTGTTGTTTAGAATATTCTGTTTCTTTTTTAAATGTGAATAAAAGGCCCTGTTCAGGATGGCCACTTTGTAGACCAACTAATTTGAGAAAAAAAAATGCAAGGTCCTTGCGTGAGCTGAGCGTACAGTACCCGAGTACACTTTAGGCTGATGGACGTATTTAGAAAAGTTGTGTCTTTTGTTTCTGAATTGAAAAAAGGGGTCCCATTAAAAAAGGGTTGGGAACCCCGGGCTAGTACCAGGCACAAACCACCCATCCAAATGCCATTATGATCTCTAACTAGCAGTCTAGAGCCCACAATCTCTGCAGATCAGCTGAGAAGGCTTTGCAGGGACGGTGTCATGTGTATGTGTCTTCTCTTCATGAGTGATCAGTGGCCTTTCAGTCGAACCGCATCTGTCCCGTAGATGCAAGCGCGTCCTTTGTCGCAGTTCTGAGACGCTGTCATCACAGTCAGCCTTATCATTGTGAACGTCTCCCTGCCATGTAATTAATTTTCCCTCTTTTGTTTTGTAGTTTTCTACTGTTCACCCTTTTGTTACGGCCCCCATAAAGGAGTTATTTCAGAATGTTGCCTTGTTTTAAAATAATGAAGATAAATTAGACTTTTGTTTTCTCTGAAGGAAAAACTTTCTCAGCCCCTCCGAGCACAAGTAATTTGTGTTCCCCATCTGAACAAAGACGCATTTTCCTCCCGCTGTTTTCTTTGGTTTTTATTTTTCTTTTCTTCGTGTTTTTGACATCTTCGCTCTCACTTTCACTCTAATTGTCACTCTAGCCACTTTCCATTCTAATTTGATCAAATTAGTGGCTTTTGCTGCTGCTGTAGATGTCTCGATGGAGATGTTGTTGGAGATGTCTCGGTGGAGATATTTCACAAACTCAGCTCTAATAGCTGTGCTTGCAAATGCTTGCCTTGTTTGAACTCCAGTAGAATTTCGCTAATTCACAAACACCCCAATATATGCTTGCCATTTTTCTTGTTTTACCACTGAGAACTGTTCATTTTATGTTCCATAATTGCTGCTTTTTTCTAGTTGAGGAATCTAACAGGAAGTCTCGGACTCATGATTGCCTGAATTAGGCCATCCTTAAAAATATTTTGGTTTGCAATAAAAAAAATAATAAAAAGGGTCGGGAGGTAGGTCTATATATATTTTTTCAAGATTCAATGTAAAAAAAAAAGGTAAAATTTTAGTCATGGTAATTACGTAGGCATGAATTTAAACAGATTTGCATATCATGACGTCACTGACTGGGTCTTCAACCCGTGCCTTCGGGCACACCATTGCAAAGCTCATTCTGATGCAGGTTACATAGATCGCAAACAATTTGAAATCTTTGTCAAATTCCAGCTGCATTCATTTGGGGGGAAAATTAGGCAGAATCAAGAAAAAAAGAAGCCACTAGATTTCAATGAAAGTGGATTTTCAGAGGGAAACAAATAAATTTAGTGAATTTAGATTTACATGCAATGTAATACCTATGAGAAAACATGTTAATGTGTTACATTTGGGATGTTTACAACCATAAAACATAATTTCAGTGGTGTTACTGGTTACTACACTAGGTTATACTGTTTTACTTGCATCCACCGCTAGGTGTCAATGCAACCTACAAATCAGAGACCGGTTACGTTGCTTTCTAGGGCTGTCACTTTTGTGAAACAATCCTGTTTGATTTTTGAGACATAAGTGTTCATGGAAAATCGATTTTACAATCGATTCAATGTTTTAAGACGTTTCTATTTTCAACGCCAAATATAGGCAAATCCACGGACAACTAACAGGCATTAGGACGAACGTAAAGAGGGCGCTTGAGACGCGCACAAGTCAGCAATATTTCTGATGATTTATTGGCGTGAAGTTTCATGCACAATGACAAACAGGAGTGCAACATTCTCGAAAAACAAATGCCGCAGCCATCATTACCAAGCGCGAACATTTGACAGTGAATGAAACGAAGCGAACGTACAGGTCATATTGTGACATGCGTAAACCAATGGTGTAAACATAATCATTGATGACTCCACAGGTTTTTATTTTAAAAAGAAAGAACGCAGCCTATGTTTGTATGTAGGCCTAGGCAATTTATATTCACAATACTTACTAAAATATAATTAATATTATTTTATTGGATTTGTATTAGTTGTTTGAAGAGTAAAAAAAAATTGGTCGGTCTTAATGCAAGTTTACAACCGGCAAGTCGGTCGGACTAAAAGGAAAAAAAATTATAATAACTGGGTCGGTCCTAAATTGGTCTGTCGGGTTACGGCAAACAAGAATATTTTTAAGGATGGCCTTATTGATCTTTTAAAAACATTTCTTTGGCTTAGTTACAAATAGGTTTACTGGTCCCAAATGACTTGATTAAGTGATTCTGAAACCTATATAGTGAAATTTCATTTTACTCGAGTTCATTCTCTTTGCGTGCAGATCAATCATTGACATTTTAAGTTCAATCAGACCGATCAATCAGTCTATCATCACTCTGTGAGCCCCTCTCAGTCAGATGCTCCCTTAGGCCTGCCTCCTTCTCTCCTTCTGCCCTCTCTCTCTCTCTCTCTCTCTCTCTCTCTCTCTCTCTCTCTCTCTCTCTCTCTCTCTCTCTCTCTCTCTCTCTCACTCTCTTACTTTGAAACACAGTATTAAGGTCCACACAACTTGAGAGCACTCATACCCCTTTTCCACCAAGGCAGTTCGAGTGCTGGTTCAGAGCCAGAGCCTAGTTTTAAATCAGTTCTTTACTTTCGACACCCAAAGCACCAGCTTTGAACCAGGAAAAGTGGTTCGTAAGTAGCACCAAAACATTGCTGGTCTAGAAGTAAGAACCACTTGCATCAGGGGCTGGGGGTGGGGGTTACCGTGAACAACAAGACAAACAGAAACTTGCAAATTACGGGGAGCTGCATGGAGGTGTTGGATTCGGCGTGTTTGGATGGCGACGTAGGTTCGCAAATCCATGAGCATCAATAGAAACGGAAACTGCCATTGTTTATGGAAGGCTTGTTTGAGATGCATCGGAGCTGCGTGGACCGATCGGAGTGCTGCGGGATGGTTTGGGGAGCATCCGACTCCTTGTGCTTTTGGATCGCTCTCGCAGTGCTTTGATGTCATGCGCCTGGTGTGTCTATGTTTGGGGCTGCCGCACTAGCGTTGCTGGGAAACATGAGATGTATACACTGACGTAAGACCTGGTTCTTAGAAGGCTCGTCAGTCTAACCAACTCCGAACCGGCAATAGCTCTAGCTCTGAACTTGCACCCAGTTCATGCTGTTGGAAAAGGGGTATCAGATCCCATCCTGATGTAGCTTTATCCCCACACTGGTCAGTTTGTTTATGTGTGTAATGCAGTGCATATCATTGTCTGCTCCTTGGCCATCACAAGGACATTTAAAGGGGTCCTATTATGCCCTTTTACAAAGTCTTGATTTTGTTTTTAGGATGTAGAATATGCTGTCATGCTTGATTGTTCAAAAACCACATTATCTTTCACATATTTTACATTATTACAGCACCCCTCTCCCCTATCTTGCTCGAACACACCGACCGTATAGTTCCCCTTTCGATGAAGCCCCTCCTTTCGAAATATGAAATGTGCTGTGATTGGTTAGCTGGCCCAGTGTGTTGTGATTGGTGCTGCATGTTCTGGAAATGTCACGCCCCTTACCATAACTGCGAGTTTCATCTGCTCAGTTGTAAATATTATGGATAGCGTCTATTTCAAACCAATTCAACCCTGAATCAGAAAAAATGTTATATATAAATGAACATTTCTGTTTGTGTCTGCGTACACAGTAATTGTGAAAAAGTGTACTCCTCCCCCATAGCGTATCATGAAGACAAAGGTTACATTTTTAAGAACTTGGCACAGGCATTTTTAAAATATTTTTTTCTTTGTTTCTCACGCTCTTATTTGTCATTGACCCTTTCATCTGCCTTTCTATATTTCCTTCAGCTGCCTTCTCTCTTCACTTTTGAAGGGTTGACATACTTTTTTGATGTCATTCAACACCCGAAAGATTTTTTTGTGACATTTTATGCTGACAGAATATCAGACCCTTTGACAAATGGTCTGTGCAGAACATCCAGAGCACTCATTAGTCTGACTCCGATCAAAAGCAGATACTGATGACAGACATTTCTAATGAGTGATCATTTAGATAATTATGTGTGGGTATGAATGTGGCTTTGAGAGGTTGTAGTATTAGGACACAGTGGTTTAAGCCCATGACATCGAGATATCTCAAGGAACATGACTGACATATCCAACCGTACTATTAATTTCAGCCTTTAAAATGATTGAGTGCTTAACAAACAACAACCGCCCCAACATGGACTGATTTATCTGTATTTATAAAAGTGGATTAACATCAATCAAATGGGAGGTTGTTCAATTTGCTTACTGAATTCAAAAATCATTTCTGTCTAAGGAGATGTACTGCATGGGTAGACGTCTATGAAGATATGGCTGCACAGGCCACCCTCTATGTCCCACATGTTGGAATATTAATGACGTTAATCAATTTTTATAATGTCAGCAGGGTGCAGCCTAACATAAGCTGACATTTACATAAGAGAATATAAATCTGAAATTAAATGTAAATCTGGTAGATGCCATTGCAGTCCCTTGTCAATATGGAGTAATTACATTGAGACCCACAAGAGCAGGACATGATGCACAGTGGGAGAGGTCAAAGGTCAGTCTAGTCAGAAATTCCTTGGTTCAAACAAAGACATTATGCCAGTGTAGATTTAAGACCAGTTGAGTCGGAGGTCATTTTGGAAATCCCCCATTATGTCATTGCAAAACAGAAGAAAACTAAAGACCAAAACCCAGCCAGCCAAACATGTGAACCCAAATACAGTTACACATAGTTAACTCTCACTCTTAACACTAACCTAATGCTCATAAGTAAAAATATTTACACAATCACTGTGTCCGGGTGATTTTGCAGAATTTGGACAATGTTCAGGTGATTTTAATGTAGCCAAGCCAAGTGCAAAGAGACCATTTAAAGCTAGTTTTACTTGTAACTGTCATGATTCTGCCTTAGTGTCTTTGATTTTCCTTGGTCGTAAGGCAGGATCATGACGGAATCATGTTTTGTGTATAAGCGCATAGCCAATTGTTTAGACCATGTGCTTGTGTTGTCTCGTTATGTAACTCCGCCCCCTTGTTACCCTCGTCTTGTCATTATTGTCTAGTCAGTTTCACCTGTCCTCGTCATTAGTGTTCCCCTATTTAACCCCCTTGTGTTTGCTGTCCAGTGCCGGTTCATTGTTTCTCATAGTGTGATTTCTACCTGTGTGTTAAACTTACCTGTGAGTATCTTGTGAGTTTTGTCTGGAGAATTACTGATCCTGTTTCTGCAGTTAGTTTATGGTCTAGTTTGTCAGTCCTAGTCTAGTCTGGTCTAGTCTTGTCATTTCTTTTGCTGTTCATGTTTTGCCCTCTCGTGGGTTTTGTTCTCTGTTTTCTGTCTATAATAAACTTTGTGTCACTGCATCCTGTCTGCTCCTGGGTTCACCTTCCACCGTCATAACAGTAACAGCAGTAGCATAGTATTTTTTTATTTATTATTATTGT
The DNA here is from genome assembly GCA_030578255.1 of Tiaroga cobitis. Taxonomy (NCBI): domain Eukaryota; kingdom Metazoa; phylum Chordata; class Actinopteri; order Cypriniformes; family Leuciscidae; genus Tiaroga; species Tiaroga cobitis. Next base: position 38,559,380 of record CM060597.1, read on the forward strand.
TATTATTCATATATTTACTTTTATAAGTGATTGTTTACATTGGACTCGAATCAGATTCAAATTGATCTTCTCCTACATTATATACCTTTGAAACCTTCGTCAGTCAATCAATTGAAATTAAGAATTTAACTCCCGAATAAACAATTAAATTCAGAGATTTAGGAGTGTAAACAGACTCTGGACTTTTAAGATTTAATGCAAAAAACTTTCGGAAAGCCTACATGGGTATTATACTGTATATTCACTAGTCTAGTTAAAACATGAAAGCAATGCAAACTATATTGTTAAATCTTTTTTTTGCAATAACTGCTGCTTACACATGTATGTATTCACCACTGAAACCATAAAATGCATGCTATTATGCGTGTCGAATAGCAGGAAACCATTTGTCTTTGTTTTGTCATCCCTTTGAAATAATATTAATGTGAGATGGGGCTGTTTAGATGCCACACTGGGGATGAATTGAGAATTTGAAATCCATAATTCTGCTCTATGGTCCTTGTTTTGGATGATAAAACAGAAGTTCCTTTACTCTATTATTGAAGCCTTTTCCTGTGGCAGAAGTGTGAAAAAAGGTTTATAAGGAAGAGGAAGGCCAATGAGATCATTTGTCTCTGATGAGGTCTGTGGTACTGTAGTTAATCATGTGCTTCTCTGTGGACAATATTTGACAGAAATTAGTCTCAGTGGAAAAATGGAGATGGAAGTTTATTAGGCCAATTCTTATACGGTGTTTTTCTCATACATAGTTTGATTGAATATTTTGTGAATATTTTGCCATTCCATGATTCTCCTAGTCAACACTGTCAAATGAGTTTCAGGGGGCTTTCACACTAGCACTTTTGGTGCGCACCCGGGTTTGAATGACGTCAGATTTCGGTTCGTTTGGATGATGTGAACGCTGTCTTCCAAACTCGGGTGCGCACCCGCGAACCCGAACTCGGGTCCGCTTAAAAAGGTGGTCTGGGGTACGGATCATGTGAACTCCAGTACGGTTTGCTGCTGATATGAACGCAACCAAACCAAACCGCGGAAGTGAACCGCTATTGATGACGTATAATGTGGCCGACAGGACAGTCGTCAGTGCGTGTGTGTGTGTGTGTGTGTGTGTACACTTACCTTGACGAAAAGCGGGATTGACGCACTGCAAGCAGAGAGATGATTTATGCTCGCCTCTGCAAAAATGGTCTTCGCCTGACAGCCAGCTGTCTTTGGAACGATTTTAGTACTTTTGCGGCAGACGTACCCAAGTGTGTTTCTGTATCTTTTCTTTGAAAACAAAACCAAAGGTTAAAAAAAAGAAGAACAAATGTGAAGCGAGCAATTCTATCCATTTTGACGCCTTTTCATTCATAGCGGCGCCGGTTACCAAGCAACATGATTACGCGCCAGCTGCAGCTTGATGACGCAAGCATACCGCGGTTCGGATACAAATAATATAATGTGAACACAGTCCATCGGGGGCAGGGGGAGGGGGGAGCAATCGAACTCGGGTTCGGAACAGGCAATCGAACCAAGTGTGAAAGTGCCCTCAAAGTGAGCACAATATTAAACCAAACCCCACTAAAATAAAATCTTACATTATGCTCATAATAGACAGAGACTTTACATTTGAATCTTTTTATCAAAACACATTTATTAATGTCCTGGGTCTTTTTATGAGTGTAATTTAAGGACCCAATACCAAAGTCTTTATTTCCACATTGTTCCAACTTTCTGGGGTTAATTGTAAATTCATTTTAAACAATAGATAAATTGGGGTTGAAGGGAACAAGTTTGTCTCTTTATCTTCTGAGGTGGCCAGCATTCATAATTACACCTTAGTTACAGGTCCCATGTAACACTTAAACAATGAACAAAATGTGAGTAGGTGCAGCAACACACTTTTTTCTGATTTTTACACGGACTGACCCGTAACTGCTTTTTGTCTTGGCAGATTAGTTCACTTGTTTAAAGGAAAACCTCTCAAGGTTTAGACAACATATCAGTACACTGTAACAAGACAAGATACCTACAAAATATAGACTAGAATGTTTTCAGTGAATTAATTTGAATTTTATTTTGGAATCATGGGGGATCCATCCGTCTGTCTGTCTGTCAATTCAGTGTGTAAACTACTCTGAGGGCTGCCCTCACTTTCCACAGATTCAGATGTCTAATTTTCCCATCCACATTCCCCACTAGCATCAGAATGCATCATGTATATGTGACCAGATTTTAAGTTTGTCTTAGAAGTGAAGGTCATGCCAAATTATTTGAGCCCGCTGAAATTGGAACCAAATTTCTTTCTTTCTTTGCTGCTTCAACAGCCGCGTTTCCACTGCCGGGCCAGGGCCGAGCCGTGCTAGAGCCAATCACGTTTCCACTGTCACTTCCGGGGCTTGATCGGGGTGAATCGCCTGTACTGGTCTGTACAAGATACCAAAGCTGTTCTGAGCATTTTGGGCAGAAGAAAGGGTACAACGTCAATTTGACGGCGTGTGAAGAAACGAAGACGTTATAAAATACATCGATGCTGAACTTTCTAAGCTAAGCATTCAGCGAGCAACGCTTCAAGTTCAGGAAAAAAAAATTGCAGGCGCAGTAACGTATTGTACAAGGCGATTCAAATGTACAATGGACAAAGCGGAGCTCAGAGAAGGAACTTTCCAAATTCCATGGTTCGACTTGATGGACGGTGTGCTGGGTCACCGTCCCTCTGTTAGTGGCGACTCGCGAGACAATCTGGACACTGTTGCAGGCTGCAGCCACGGCCGGTGAGTTGATAGACATGCTATCTTCCTAACTTAAAAAATTAATACATTCATAATACCCGCTGAAATGGGTTGGGTTGTATGACGTTTGATCCAGAAAGGCGTGTTAGGGGCGGGGTTTAGGGCAGCGCTGCGGGGTTACTGGCCCGGCAGTGGAAACGCAAGCCCGGTGCTTGAGGCCCGAGGCCACTGGCTCGGCTCGGCTCGCTGTTAGCCCTGGCCCGGCAGTGGAAACGCGGCTAATGCTGTCTTAGTAAGCTTTAAGATTGAAAATAGCTGTTAGTCACCCTGTGTGAGTGTGTTTGTGAGTCTGTCCCCCATGTTAACGTCTTTCCGTTTGTGGTATGAACAGACAGAGATGGAGCAGGGTGTGTTATTGTACCCCCTGTGGGGTCGGTGACGAGGAGTTCATTTTAGATTGTGTGTGTTTGTGTAGCACTTAGACTCTTGGCTTAAGTTATTGATCTCAGAACAAGGTTGTCCTGTAAGGGTCCATGTTCATGCTTGACCCATAATGACCATACTTGTTCCTTTGTAATGAAACATTTCAGTCATGGATCCAGTATTTAATCAAACTCATTCCAGACTGGACCAAGATGAAACCATCATATCCTCTGTAACCTTCAGACACTTTGTCGTTTTTGGCTTGAGCTGCAGCCAACCTTGAAGCAAGATGTCTGTAACAAAATTTTGTTTTATTGCCTAAACAGACATGGGGTGGGGCTTTTGAGTGCTTGAGGCTGTTTTTTTAATCAGTGGTTGTTTTAACTTGATTTGCTTCGGGACCCAGATTATATTGGGTCGGACATCAAGTGATGACCTAGCACAGTTCCAAAATTGTTTGTTTTTTTTGTGAAAAAAGAGAATGAAACATTGAAATGCATTAATATTAGTATTAACAATTTTTTTGATTTACTATTATTGATTAATTTACTATTTTTTGTTTTATGTTGGTTATATATATATATATATATATATATATGTATATGTATATATATATGTATAGTAATACTTAATTGCATGCATAATTTACTTATAGTTATTACTACAGTAATTAGATGTGACGTGTAGCAAGGACACTGTAAAATAAATTGTTACCAAATACAGTGCAACCTTTTTTATGATATAAAAATTCCTTGACGTGAAGTATTTAGATATAACCGGCTTAATGTTTGATTGGTTTCTTAATGTCACTGTAATAATACATCCCACAAATGACATTGCGGGCAGCTCCGATGTCTATTCTGGTTGCAGATCTATTTCAGTTTAGATCACATTTTATTTAAAAGGTGCAGTAAGTAATTTCTGAGACAAGCTGCTGAAAGTGGATTGGACCGAGCACCATAACACTCTTGTAGCCAATCAGCAGTACGGGGCGTGTCCACTCATGATGGGGGAGGAGAGTGAGCAAAAGGGCCATTTGAAGAAAGACTAGAAAGAGAGATGGCTAAGAAACATTAAGAAAAAGAGGTCAGAGGAATATCTGACCTCATAAAGAACATAAAGTAAAAGTCATAAAGAACAAAAAGTCAGAGGAATATCACTGGAAAAAGGAAGGTTATGGTCAGAAAAGAGCTTTCCATTGCTGGAGAGACCTAAGTGGGCAGGTCTGACACAGAAGTTACATTGTTTCTGCTCCATACGTGAGTTAGTTTTGCTGTTTCACAGAACCAAAATCTTGTTGTAATGTTAGATATAGTAACAGGACAGTTTTGAGTGTCATTGTTTGTCTGGAGCTGGTGTGCTGCTGGCGGCTAACAACCAACTCTTGCTTGTATATACTCTTGTGTACTATATGTTCTTTTTTTAGGTTATTCCTTGTCGTTCGTTCGTCATCTTAGTATTTTTTGTTCTGCTTCAGAAATCCACTCTTGCATTATGTGTTTGTGGATTTGGGGGACGGAGCAATGAAGGGAGGGGTGTGTTTGTTTGAGTTGATTTCAAATATCAACAGTGTTTCTCAGAAATCACTTACTGCACCTTTAACTTGATAGTTTTATTGATGGTTTTTGAGGATGAGGGCGTGTCACAATCTGTTCATGTCAGAATATGAAAAATCTGGCTCTTTTACCAATAAAACAATTAATTTTCAATAAAAGATTTGGAAGATGTTTTCTTCTTTTGGAGGCTCCTGTCTGTATTAGACGCTGATGGTCAGGAGTAGAATGTTGAAGCTGAATTTGAAAGGTTATGTTTTGATAAACAGATGGTCTCTGAAACATCTATCAGGCTATTCAACAAAACATACAGCTTTATCACTTCTCTACATGCCATGTACATACAATGACAGGAGAAAGATCACGTTCAGTTAAAGTGCCTTTTCAACCTGCAATAGATTTCAAAACTAATGTTTCAGACATCGATGATGGGAGTGTACAAATGACTGTGTCCCTCCTCACTCAATCATTTCACATTTCCCCCTTCACCTGAAATAAATGTCTGCAGATTTACCTTTTCTCATAAATGGCACCACTACACATCTAGTCCCCTTTTGCAATCCCCTGTTCTGATATACTAGTGAAACTTGAGAAGTGTGGGTTACAGAGCTCTCTCATGTTTATTTCTTCTCGACAGATTGAAGACGCCCAAACGGGCAGTGTTTGCAGGCAGCATGCAGCTGTTGGCTGGAATTAAGCTGTGTACGGGAAGAATATTGACAAACCATCCACACTACGAGGACCAGGCGCTGAGGGAGAGGACCAGACAGGCAAGTCTAAGCACTGTTTTCACTCTTTTCACAATTCAATCCAAGTTCTACAATGTCCAGGACCTCAGGGACATGTTTTTGTTTACTTGGTGTCAATACTAAAATTTTGCAACACTAGTCTGGTGAAGGTTTTTGAGGACACAAGCAGTAATCAAGGGAGTATTGGTTTATTGACTTGTAATGCTGCCCGAATCATGCACTGTTCCTTCGTTGGCCAGAGGAGAACTGGCCCCCCGACTGAGTCTGGTTTCTCCCAAGGTTTTTTTCTCCATTCTGTCCCTGATGGAGTTTTGGTTCCTTGCCACTGTTGCCTTGGCTTTTGGCTTGCTTAGTTGGGGACATTTAATATTCAATAATATTATTGATCTGCCTTACTTAAGGTGGACGTTGACGCAATATCTTTTAGAAACAAACTTTGTTATATTGTTTTCATGTTATCACTGTGAAGCGCTTTGATACAATCTGTATTGTAAAAAGCGCTATATAAATAAAGGTGACTTGACTTGACTTGACTTATGATTGTGCAGCAGTCACAAACTATACATGTATTTTATCTAATATATATTGTTTACATAAAATATACATAATAATGTTTTGCTTCAGAATTGAACATATGGTCAAGCTTCCAAGGTCTGCATCAAAAAATGTATGACCTCTCAGAACCATATGAGCAAAGAATCAAATCTTTTATTTTGCATTCAAGCCTCATTATGAAAATTGAAATAAATGAAGCAGCAATAAATCAGTGTGAAATAAAAAAAGATAGTAACACTAAAAAAGTCTTCAGATACTGTTAGAAGGAATTAAAGCATTGAAGTCTATAAGTGTGTACCTTAACAAATCAGTTGATAATCTTAATGATGAGATTACAAATGGACCGCATCAAGAAGATCATGAGCAAATGGTTCATAAATCCTCTTTAAGAGCTTTCTTAATGACATATGCACTTGACTTCATCAGCAGAAGTGTGACTTTTGGCATAATTAGTTTAATTTAATTATGTTTCTCATAGGGGTGGTTGGAAGTTGACACATCACTAGGCGTCTTTCCGAAGTGAAATAAACTCCACAGCACTGCTGTTATATGTGCCATTACTTTCGTGTCATGGTGGTGTATAAAAGAAAAAAAAACATTTATAACATTCTGATTAAAAAGTATAATGTACGCTGACTCAAATCTGTCAAATCTCAAATCTGTTTTGAGCTGTAATTTGGATTGTATCAGCTGTCTCTCTCTTCCATTTCTGTCTGAAAGAAACAAAGTAATTTCCTTTGGCTTGACTACCAGAGATTTGTCTGTACCAGAGGTCCATTGCTTGAGTTTGTGAGGCAGAATGTTGAGGTTAATAGTCAGAGGAGGATTTCTGATGATCAAATGAGGGTGTGTTCATTCTCACATTTGTGTGAGTGTGGAGAAAGAAAATATGGATCTGAACAGTTGGTGGAAGACCAGACTCCTGCTCTAGTGTTCTTGCTTCATTCAGAGTGTTGATGAGAATTGATCTAACCAGAAGAAGCCAAATTACCCATCACATCAGTATATTAAAGGGATAGTTCACTTTGAAATTAATTTTTGATATGTTTTAGCTTACCTCCAGTGCATCCAAGATGTAGGTGTCTTTGTTTCCACAGTATCTTCAATTTTGATAATTTTAGGTAAAACCGTTGTTGTCTGTCAGTCATACAATGGAGGTGAAGGGGGTCCAACTCAAAGAGCAGTCAAAATTAAACATTATTTAATGACTCGTAAATGTAAGTACACATTGATGCCCTAAGACACGAAACGAGTGGTTTTTGTGAGAAAACGAACAGTATTTATATCTTTTTTAGCTCGTGTAAGCATATCCATGTCCAAATGATCTGAGAGCAGGGCGCTTCGGTCTGCGCATGCGTACAGCGTTCGCCGGAATGCCCCGGAAGGGCTCCCTCGCGCGTGTTTACGTCACTCATTGTTTATGCAGAGATTTCGGAAGTTTTACCTTACACTGTGAAGATCTAAACATATTTAGATATACAGGATCGCAATGGAAGACGATTTCTATATACCAACAGACAACGTTGATTTTTTTTCACAACCTTATTTATTTGAACACAACCGGGGCATTCCGGCGAACGCTGTACGCATGCGCAGACCGAAGCGCCCTGCTCTCAGATCAGTTGGACATGGATATGCTTACACGAGCTAAAAAAGATATAAATACTGTTCGTTTTCTCACAAAAACCACTCGTTTCGTGTCTTAGGGCATCAATGTGTACTTACATTTACGAGTCATTAAATAATGTTTAATTTTGACTGCTCTTTGAGTTGGACCCCCTTCACCTCCATTGTATGACTGACAGACAACAACGGTTTTACCTAAAATTATCAAAATTGAAGATACTGTGGAAACAAAGACACCTACATCTTGGATGCACTAGAGGTAAGCTAAAACATATCAAAAATTAATTTCAAAGTGAACTATCCCTTTAAAGCAGAGGTTCTCCAACTGGAGGCATGCAGAGAGGTTACAAGGGTGTGTGTGGTGGACTTTAAAATGAGGAGGCAGTCCTCTATGGGTTTAGGTTATATTAGTCCGACATAAATTTATGTACTAGTTCAATTTGATGTGTACACTGTTTCCAGATTTACCTTACCGTATTGTACCCCTATTTATGTTACAATCAAGACGCAACCAATACTATAATATTTTTGTATGTTTATATTAACATACCATTCATTAAAATCAAGTCAAATCAAAGTTTGATAAATGTTATGCAACTTTTCATGTTGTTTCATAGATAACAACTAGGGATGTGCTCCAATTCAATTTCAAAATAGAAAAAAATATCCTTGAGATGCAGTCAATCTGTGTTCTTGTTCGATAGCAGGGGTCCGCATATTTTAGATAAACAACCTTGTCATTTTGTCTGTTTTTCAAAGATGTTTTTACTTTAAATGAAAGTTTGTAATGTTGTGATTCACCTTGCAGCTATTTAGTTTGGTTCATGGTTTTTAACTCTTTCTTGAAAGAAGTATTTTTTTATTATTATAAAAAAATAAAAAAACTTGGATAAGCAAGGCCGCTGAAAACTGTGGCCTCTGTTCCCATCTGCTACGCCACTGGATTGCTTTTCTCTGTTCTCTGAAAGATTTTTCTAGTCGACGAGTAGTCGTTTAAGCCATTAGTTGACTAATGCGGGAGACATTTTAATTGTTTATTAACAACGTTTAAAAAGACGAGGATAAAGTGGTTGCAAAGATGAAGTTGGCAATGCTGACTCGCCATCTCCGCAGTAGGCCTATAGTGTGGATGTGCCTTTTGGAGAGAAATGCTACTTTCATACAGATTACATAAGAGTATTTGTTTTTGATTTTAAACCGTCCATTTAACAGTAGACATTTCAAGCTTTCTATATAGGCCCTATGTTTGTGAGGCAAGTAGCCTATACGCTGAGTTTCGGTACATTTTTTTGACGTGCTCCAGTTCATGGAGACCAAGACGCAGAAAGCACATCCTGTTTGTTTTCTTTATTTTACAAAAGCAGAAAAACTTTGTTGTTAATGCGAGTTTACACAAATAAAAGACAACCCTTTACGGTGTCAAATTAAGTCTTAGAACATTTCTATAGAAATTTTTTTTTTTTTTTTTTATTGTTTTCTATTGGCAGTGAGCGTTTTGCACGCTGTTTATGCGCCCCAGGAGCCTTGCGTTGTAACCACCTCAGTGTTTCCCAAGGGGGTAATCCATCGACCGGAAGTTGAAGTCGGCCGGGTGCCGCCATCTTGTAGCAGAACTTCACTTGCGTTAGCATTTCCATTGACTCCCATTCATTTTGGCGTCACTTTGACAGCGAATAACTTTACATCTGAGGCGTTTAAAGACTCCATTTGTCCATTATTTATTTCTAAAGAAACACGACAATGTATAAAGGGCTCCATTACCTTCTATGTTACATTATGGCCCCGTAGAAACAGTTTTGGTAAAAATAGGCTAACGATTGCGTCATAACCACTCGACTCTCTGTCGCGCTGTACAGAAATTACCGTACAGACAGGAGGAGAAGCTCGCAGGCAATCGGGGGGACGTCCCGTCAAGGGAGAAGCCCATAGATAATAAGTCCATAAAAGCAACGGAATACTTACTCCTGCTCACTCACGCCAAAGAACTCTTTGCTAAAGTTCCCCGTCTCTGCAAGATTAACGTTGGCAATTTTCATGCACAGCTACTAGAAGATTAACGTCTGTCAGACAGGTTGCTCACGTCATCAAGCTTAGTTTGAGTCGGTCTGAGTCTGCGAGTCAGGAACGGAAGTGCTCAAAAATCGCTAAAAGTGGGCTTCAACTGTCTCAACTGAGTTCCAATGAGATCGCTCTGTCCATTTCTTTTACTGTCTATGGTGTTTCCTCTAGGATTTTTTCCAGCCGTGGTGGCAGGCCCATTTCCCCAGGGGGCATGGCCCATGAGTGATATTCCAATTGGCCACGCCCCCTTGCCACAGGTGTTCAAACATCCCCTAAGTAATATGAAAGTCTCCAATAAGAGTGGCAAAGCGATTATGCGCATCCCGTGCGCAGAATGATACACTTGAAGCATCGTGAAGTCACAGCGCGCAGCACTTCGCATTGAAAAGTTCAAAGCACAAAGCGAAGAGATTATATCCATCTATGCTTAATGTATTATATCTATGCAACAGTTTTTCGAGCCTTTTCTTTTAACAGTTTTAAATTTCAGTTACAGTGTGCATGAAGAACAATTCATAGTGCTCTCAACTCCACTGCTGTAATCTAGCAGACACCCGGGAGAAAGGAATATGATTTAGAAAGCGCTATAAACTCCAGCAAGATAAAGTCATTTTATGCAAAGTGCAAACCATAGACCTTTATCTACAAATAAAGAATAATAATGGGAACATTGATCTTAAAGAGAGTGTCGTCGTGTTACTGTCGTAACCGGACGCGACGCGCTGTTTGAATGCTGAATGGAGAATGACTGAGGAGAGATGAGTTTCCATAAACTTTCACTTACAGACTCAAATATAAATTTTACCTCACATTATGCTATTGAATGACTTTAGAAGTGTTGGAATATAGTGCGAAAACTTTATGGTGCTTTACAATGTTTTTTATGCCTTTAGCTTTACAATATCAGAGCTCACTGAAGCTGCAGCCGTGGCGGGATGATTTTAGGTGTGGCGGCCCGCCACGGCAGAATAAATGTAGCGGAAACACGGCACCTGCTGTGAGTTAACTCCTGCATGGAGTTCCGATCATATGTGTATGCGGAAATTTTGGATCCGATTTGAGCTTCGGATGCGTTGAAATATCTGAACTTCTGCGGCTAGACCGTATGCGACCGGTCGACCGGATGTGATGTATTTTAATCAAAACTGAGCGTGAAGCTAGAATTACCAATATTTTAACACTTTAACGTTATTCTGTGAAAGATATTCCTCTAAAATGGCGGTTTTTAACAATTATGGCAGAAATAATTATTTTATAATTATTAAATCAATATTTATATTGATTAGCTCTATAAAATCTACTATGTTTTTATTTTAGATGTATTGAGTCATTTGTTTTGTGTGGATATATTCATGCATGCATTACATTAATTAAAATCATTCAATTTACCATGCGAATAAGGCCTATATGGGGAGGCTGCAGACCTGGAGCCGGCAGTTTTACGCCCCTGACAGGTTTAAGCCCCTGTTGTTCCTGATGCGTCCAGTAGGGGGATATACTGCGAAATAACAATTAAATAGATTAAATCGACGCCTACACATTAATAACCCGTCCATAGACTTGACAATTTTCTGTTTTTATTCATTTAAATATAAACGTTACAGTGTAGATCTGCACGGATTAAAATATAGATATTCAGTTGGGCTTCACTCAGCCCACAGAAGACTATTTGTTTTTGTGAATTGAAAAATTAAAAAAAACACATTGGAGCAACGATGTGTTATAACAAGTAATGATATGACCTACTGCAGTTATAGGCCTAGTATTCACCGTAGGTTTTAATATACAGTAGATGTCGTTGTGAATTTTTATAAAGTTACATTTAGATATTGACCAAATTTAGCCCATTAGATATGTACCATGTAATCATATATGGATCCTCTATGAAATATCTGCTATAGCCTTCTCTATTGGTCGTCATACAGCTACAAAACAGTGACCTACACAGCATTTTATGAAGACAAACACAATTTATCCCATTTCTAAAATTCCAAGGGTCATTTAGAAGAAAGAGACAATATTGTTGTTCACAAAAAATGAATTATGAATTATGATGACTCCCCTATGGTTTGCCACTCTTCTTTAACTATTTTTCTATCCTCCTGTCAAAGGGCTCCCGCACACTAATAAAAAAAAAGTAAACATTAAAAAAATTCAAAAGAACATCCATGGTGATTTGATCGTGTGTGTGTGTGTGTGTGTGTGTGTGTGTGTGCTGCCCAGAATTGATGTCAGGTGAGTGTGGATTGCATCAATTTGCTCCTGATCTTCAAAGTACAACGGCACAAGCACTTGTTGGTGGAACAATAGTGGAAAAAGTGTCAAGCCACTTTGATTTATTTTGGTCACTGATGATGTACTGTGCAGAGAAAATTGAAAATGACATTAAAAACATGTCCATGTCTCTGTAAGTCGTTTATTTTGTAAGTCGTAAGAAAAGAGATGGGTGTTTATAAGTTGAGAGAGAGATGTTCATTTCCTTAAGTAGCTAAAGCAAATACACCTTTATGAAATGCAAGTTAAAAATAATTTGGTAAAGACAGACTATGATAAAACCCACATTAGGTGCACATCCCCTACATTTTAGTCCAGACCAGTAAGCTATTTTAAGAAAAAAAATGTTTATTAAGATATAAATTAGATGAAACAGCTCAAAGAATCTACATTCAAACCATATGGGAAAAGTTTTTAATGTGGGTTTTATCATGTATGACATGATAAAAATAATCAAAATATTTGAGTGAGTGTGCAGTTCATCTCTACTTGGAGAGAGAGATTTACATGCATATACATGCCTATTATAAATGTGTATTTTGTGTGTTCAAAGACTGTAAAAAAAAACAAGTTCACATATCCATTTCCAATATCTATGTAATGTTGCCCCCAGAAACCATGTGGAGTAGGCTATGTTTAAATGCAAGTAGTAAACGGGATCTTACCAGAATCTCACGCAAGCTAAAGACAGGCAACAAAAGAAAATTTAAAAGAAAATGAATTTTAAAGTGAGAAGACAAGGGGCAGCTAAACGTACACGTGGTAAACTAAGTTTAAGCCAGATAGAACATAAACCTGACCGTCAAGAACTTTTTGTCTTTAGAAATAAATTATAGACCCATCCATTGATATATAGAAATTAATTTGATATCTACCTACCCTATAGCTCTATCGTTTATAAATAATAAATGTTGCATCATTGCTAAACAACAACTTTTTAGAGTTTACAAGATTATTTAACATACAAATGACAGAATCTATCTTTTTTTTTTTTTGTCAGATTTTCAATCTAACGATATTAATCTTGATTATACAGTATTATTACTTTGTCTTCTGGGCAAGTTTCATCTTCATAAAGACAGAACCATTCAATGATCCTGATTTAAGAATATTCTCCTCTGATATAAAGTTCCTTTTTTCTTCTTTTAAGAAAATGGCAAAACCTTTAAACTCAAAGGTTTCTAAAACAAATAATATCATTGAGTCTCTTGTAAAGAACCTTTAATTTTTTATATTGACAAAGTTTTTATTGATTTGTGTAGCCTAATTCAATGTCTTTTTATGTCCCCCTTGTTTTTTTTTTTTGTTTTTTTTTCTCTTCTCACTGTTAATGTCTGTATCCTTTCATTTGCAATACAAAAATAATGAATTAATTTAAAAAAAAATCGTGTCGCTGTACAGCCTCCCCCTACTGGACGCATCCGGAACAACAGGGGCTTAAAACTGTCAGGGGCGTAAAACTGCCAGGGGCGTGTATCTACCGGCCCCAGGTCTGCAGCCTCCCCCTACTCTAATAAGGCGAGGGTAACGACCAATAGAGGGTATGCGCATGACGTCACCGTCGGCCGGAGTGAATGCGGTCACGCCCACAAGTGGCAAAAAGACTGAGCGGCAGCATTTGTTTTCAGCGTGAATGCCGTGAAAATCACACAAAACACATCTAAAACGGGAAAGAGCTTTGCGATTGACTGTACAACTAGATTTGACCAGAAATCTGAGGTACTGTATATTTTTACAGACTGCAAAAAGCTACAGAACAGACTATATTCTGCATAATTGGATGTTTTTAAATAAACACTGACAAAAAACTATACACGTTTTAGGGCTGGACGATATGATGATATACAGTATAACATTAATGTAAGTGATCACTCGGATTTAGACCTATTTATATTGTATTTATATAAAACGTTTACAGGCAAATTTTCTTCATTTATTTCCCCGGCGTCGAAATCAGGCACATATAAATGTCAGGAAACACGATTCCTGGCTGCATGTCAATATCCATGGATCACTGGATCTTTGATAAGTTGTAAGGAACACTATATCGAGTCCAACTTTTAGTTTAAACTGATAATAGTTTGTTTTACTCGCGTTAACGCAGTTTCCCCTATTAACTCCAGTCACGCAGCAGCTCTTCTGCCACTCAGTCCCGCTGAGGGGGGCGTGTTCCGGCGGGGAAGTGACGTTAATGCATTCCCTCTATTTCAAAGTTCTGTGCGACTGCCGCTAGTGGGCGAAATGCGACCATCGTATGCGAATGTCACGTGCAGTGGAAAGAGCTTGAAGTTGAAAAAATCAACTCAGAAAAGCGCCCGACGTCGTCGTGGATTTTCCCACTGTCCAGTCGAATGAATGGAGAGGCGGGCCTTCCGTTGTGGTAACGGAAGTTTACAGTTGCTTTGAAAATCCAGAGAAACTTGTGGTGGCTGTCGCGGGTTACCCGGAGCTGTATGACTTCACAAACTATCACAATGTAAACAAAAAGTAAATAAAGTTAAAAAAAAGACTAATATGACCGTTTATTTAATTACTTACCGTACTAATTCTAGAGCGCTCGTGCTAATCCTTGAGTAGATTGACAGGACAGCTGTTTCGGTGATTGCCTAGCAACATAAAAAAAGCACACTGCTCTTTTCTTAATAGCTAATGCCAAAAAGTAAGCCAAAACAAGATGCGCCAAACCACGCTCTGTCTGATCGGAGTATTTTAAGTTTCTGCTAATATCAGGTAAAAATACAAGTGATCGCGTCGGCGCCTATACTTTAGCTTCCACACTCCGCATGAACACTTGAATATCCTCTTAATAATAGCGCACATTTATCTAGGTTACCGTTAGACGGAGCAGCCAAGTAAAGTTTCTTCTACTTGCATGTTTCAAATGATGAGCCATATTTGAGGTCGATGGATGATAGGCAAACGTTTGGATTTCCTGCCCAACATACTGCAATAATTACAACAAGGACCTGCCGTCAACAACCTGTCTCTCACAGACTGCGCCACTTTTTTTCTGCGACTAATAACATGTTGGACGACTAAGCCTCTTCCCGTCAATTAACGTTTAGTCAACTATTAGGGGGTAGCCCTAGTCAAATGTTTTGCGGTCACGGATCAAAAATAAGCGTGAATCAAAAAGAGGAAAACGCATTAAAAAATATATCGCACAAAACTGAAAAATTGATGCAAAGTTATCAGAATAGCAAAAAATGCAGACATGGATCAAAATAGAAGCGTGAATAAAAAAAAAAAATCTCCTTTCAAAGTTATCCGGATCGCACACAAAATAATGTTTTTTGCTCATATATATATATATATATATATATATATATATATATATATATATATATATATATATATATATATATATATACAGTATATATATTGTACACTTATGCTGTTTTTCTCTTCACTCTTGTTTCCACACTCTGCACTTGCTTTTCCAAATGTTGCAGTTCTAGTTTCATTTCAGCTAGAAAACCAAACTAAAACATGTCACCATTTGGTCCATTTTGGCTAGTTCTAGCAGATACAGATATATGTTTTGCACACTGTACTTTGTCACTGCTATGCAGCGATAAACTTCTTCTTTGAGATCTTCAATGATCTTCATTTTTCCCTACACTGGCTATGTCACTGATCATTTCATGTTTAATTTCAATACATACTGGCCAAAGTAATGATATCCGAGTCGTTGAGTTAGTTATTAGTCCATTCATTTCCACCAATTTGACCTTATCGCATTGACAGAATGACAACATGATCATCCAATCACAGTGTGATGAAAGCAGCTCCTGAAACACAATGAGCTCAAGGAGGCAAATGCATACTGCTTTGAACATTATTGTATTTCCCATTGTTTAATATTTGCATTATTCATGCAATGTTGATTATTCTCTCATCTGACAATGCTGATGAGCCATTCCCTCCTTTGCATCATTTGAGAAAATGCAACATAAATGCAGCACATTTTTACATCCATACAGAAAATGTTTATAAAATATTTATTTACATTTCGTCATGGAAAATTACCCATACCTTTACATCATATTAGCAAACATGTTATGAATCCATAATTCATGTTTCCAATATTTTTTTCAAAGGCTTATTAGGTTTTTCTTGGAACAGTAATTTTGTTTGTTGGGTTGCCATGGATTTCTTCAAAGCGTTCTGTTCTCTTCACTGTACGGTATGAATCTGTGGCTCATGAGAAAATGAGTTTTAGTTGTGATAGTCTGTCAACATCAGCGTATAAAAAGGGCACGGAAACCCTACAACCAGGCTTACAGCAGCCTCCTGGCACGTTGAACCGCTGTCTGCATGATATATGGAGATGTCAAACCTAATCATGGCGTCTTCAATTATGCTGCCTTTGCTCCATTAATTGAAATACTGCAAGTATGTTTTCGTGGTTTGTGAAACTGGATTGGCTACTGTGACATTTTTTTCTGCTTACTTGGCGGATCTTTTTTTCTGCTTGGTATGTCACAACAGTGGTATGAAAATGTCTAAGATTTTAAATGTTTAAATTCCCTCTTCATATGCACAAACACTTGATAGCATATTTTAATAACTGTTAACTACAAGCTTGAGAACCTCTGCAATAAAGCAAGGACCTTACAGTTTATCACAGTGAGATTTCTGCAGATCAATGACTTAATTATAGCATAAGTTCCCCAAACCACTTGTCCAATGTCCTGTTATTCTTCGCTTAGAAAAAACCCAAATCACCTTGGAGTACATTTTTAATACACGTACCATAAATCTGCAATGAATCTTTTACCTCTAAGCCTTTTCCCATCTTTGCCCGTCTTGTTGCCTGCAGGTATATCAGGTCTATGCGCGTCAGTCTGCTGAGGAGGTTCATAAAGTGCTCGGTTCGGTTGGAGCGGACTACATCGTGCTGGAGGACAGCATCTGCTACGAGCGCAGGCACAGCCGTGGCTGTAGGCTGAGGGACCTGCTCGACCTGGCAAACGGTCATGTAGGTCACACACACACAGCATCTCCAGTTCATGCCCACACACACCACGCTTGTTCCATTTCAGTGAAAGTTTCTCTGCAAGAACCAGAGATTTTTTTCCAAGCAGCTAAACTTTGCCCTTTACTGAATTCTTCACGCGGATATAAACAAATATCATTTGTTTTAGACACTAAGCTCACTGGTCTTTAGGGCTGTAATTAGGGCGAAAATCGCGATACTCAGGTCCACGATCCTGTATCGCGATGTGAGAAGGCAGAATCGCGATCACACCCCTTCCAACTCCCAGAGTTATCCTTCCTGTCCAGAACCAGGGCTCGAATTTCGGCGCGGGATTGCGGGTATTGCGCATAATTCTAATCATTCCCGCAGGTCTCCCATTTATAATGCGGGAAATTCCCGCAATCGTAATCCACACAGATAATAAAATCAAATCATTCTTTTAACAACTATCTTCCAGACGCAATTTCACAAACAGCGTGAGTGTTCAGCGGTGCCGCGCGCGTCTTCTATCTCTTCTCTCATAATGTGTTGTGCAAGGCAGGCGCTGCATGCGGCGATAATACACACTCGCGTTTTGGAGTCGGGACCATAGACTGTAAAAGTCTTTTTAAGTCTTACCAGTTTAAACATTCAAGCAATTTTAAACTAATCAGTGCTCGCGCGCTCTCTGAGAGATTATTTTCTATGCGCACATTCATAGAAAATCCGCCTCAAAAACAGCTGGCCAGTAACTATTTTTCGCGGATTATATTGCTTTAACACGCAAAATTGTCAATTTCGGTCTTTGTGAGTAGGCTATACTCTAAACATAGTCGGTTTTGTCTTTAATAGGCATAAAACGCATGCCAGTATAATGAACACAGGATCCGTGCACTAGCTCTTAAAGTGACGGAAGCCATATGTGTCTGTCATTAATTTTGTTGTCAAAACAACAAAAGACGGCTTTAAGTTAAAGGAATCAGGATTAATAGCCTATGTATTTAATTTATTCAGGACTAAAATACTACCCAGTGTTATTTTCCATTTGATTACTTTATTCAGTTTCTGTAAGTGAATACTAGTGTTAGACCTATTCAAAAACTTTTCTCTTTAATTGTCTTTATTTGTATCTTTATTCTATTGTATTTATTTGTGCTACTTTTTTCAATTTAATTAAACAATTTAAATCAAGCTTCCTTGTGATGTGTAAATTCTTAACAACAATATTACCCCATTGTAAAAATGCAATGAGCGTAAACATTTAGGCAAGATAAATGTAATAATTTTGTTTGGAAAAAATTTTTTCTTCTCTCAAAATCTCTTTTGAGGGAGCCCCGCCCCCTCAAGCCCCGCCCCCGTGATAGAATCGCGATACGAATCGAATCGTGGGTCAAAAATCGTGATACGAATCGAATCGTGGGTTTGGTGTATCGTTACAGCCCTACTGGTCTTGCTTTGATTTATTTTTGTCTTGGAAATCTATTTGGCTCTCCGAGGTGTTTTCATTTCGTACATAAAATGTCTACAACTGTTTTGTGTAAAGTTGATGCTTACATTTTTCATTTTGTCACATAATCTTGTTCTCACTCACTCACCCACAGCTCATAGTTCTTAAATACTGCTTCACCCTGCGTGCAATCTAGCTTAAGTGACTTTTTTTTTTCACTTGGGTTGCTTGATTGTTCTGTAGTTGATTATAGTTGTGCATAATATCTGACAAAAGCAAAATTTCCAACTTCTAAGCTGCAGCACTTCATATTTGTGCACTGTGCACACGTCAGCTTAAAAAAAAATCATCTCTTCCACATCCTAGCAAAGAGCTCTGGCTGAAAATATCTTGTCAGCAGTTGTCATTCATGTGTCTGAGGTGAATGCCATGCCTTTGAAAGATCTCACAGAAGTTTGCCTCACTTGCTCCTCTTGATCTGACTTCGAGCAGTCAAGGAAAGAGCCTCGCTCACTTACTCGTTTGATGCAGCCCGACTCCTTCCTTCAGGCTGCCTCCAGCAGTTTGAATAAGATTCACTATTGTACCATGTTCTGTGTGCATATGTTATTTTAACCTTGATTCAATCTGTCTGGTTTAATTAAACCTTGCTAATTGCAGACAGAATTACCAAGGAAGCTAAATGCAATACCGATGGCCCAGAAACAGCCATGTGTTGTGTGCGGTATACTTTTTTCAATTCCGCTCTGATCTCTCCCATGGGTGGCAGTTCTTTCGATCTCTGGGTGCTTCAGTTCAATGATCTCACAGCCCATTTCAAGGCCTTTCTGTTAATTTGGGAATATATCTCAAAGTAAATGTTTAAAAAACCACAGGGCACAATTTCTCTAAGATTTCAAAGATAAAGAAGTGGAATGCTCTTTAAAAGAAGACTTCTGAGACTCTTCTTCATCTGAGAATCCGCTCTAAAATGTTCACTGTAAAAAAAATAAAAAATAAAAATCTTATAGAAAAGCACCACCATTTAATGATTGTGCATGTGTGTTTGTTACAGATCATGGATGGCCCAGGTGAAAACGAGCCGGACCTCATCCCGGCGTATCATCCACGGTTTTGTGAGGCCATTAAGACTGACGCTCCTCCGTATTCAACCCTCTTCTCACGAGTGTTCAAAAATAAGACCTTTCATGTGTACAAACTCAAGAAACTCAAGAAGAAAAACAAAGCTGAAAGCGGTCCGTAGTGCTCGTTCCTCAACGGCAGTCGCCCACCTTCACTGGATGGCTGAACGCCCCATCTGGAATGTTCAATGAGTGTGTGATAGTAGCAGGTGTGTGTGTGTGCTCCTGTGTGCTTGAGAGATGCCTGATTGAGCCAGCACACGTTAGATTTGGTGCATTTGTGTGTGTAAATCTTCTGTGAGCCGGTCTGCCGCAACAGGAGCTCAAGTTTAACGTGGAGAGAAGGGAAGAAAATCTCTTTCTCACAGTCTGTCGCACTCCCTCACACGCTCTCTGATCATCGCTTCTCTTTCGACACGTGCCCTTTCACCAAGCTCACATTTATGAAACCAGGAAATAGCGATGGGGTTTTTTTTTTTTGGTCATTGTCAAGATGAGCTACATCCTGCTGTCTGGCTGCTTTTAATATATAGAGTTGTATACATTAAATCCATCCATACGCCAAAAGAACAAAAAAAACAACAACAGTTTTTGGTCACTCTTACAGCAACAAATCTGAACAATCAGCCTTACTCATGGATGTAGAAGAAGTGCCATAAATTTTCATTGTGAGAATACATTTTCTGTAAGAATAAATAGTGTCACAAAATTTAATTGGGAACCTAGTAATAGTTAAGAATTTCGTTTTCATTAAACTAACATTTTTCAGGTTTAAATAAGGTTTTTATTCCTAGATTTTCAATGTGATCTCAGACTTTTGGACTCCACTGTATGTTTCGTGCTTTAGTTGTGTAAGTAGGAGGTGATCACTTTGGCACTATAGATGGTAAAAAAAAAAGGTTTCGAGATTTCACATTGTAAACCAATTTACATGGACACTAAATGTAGTATGTTTTTTAGGATGAAGTATTCATGAAAGTTAGAAATGTCCCATGGAATTTCCTTAATCCTCCATTGTGAAGTTGTTTTTAATGTAGTTTGGTTGAGATACTCACAGTTTCGCAGTCTTTTTAAAACAGTTAAATTGAATGGTCAACACTGTTGTATGATTTTTTTCTCTCTCTCAAGTTCTAAATGAAGCCTTTAGTGTATGAAAGTGCCTTTCCATTTTTGGATAAGCTCTGCTGCACTAACGAGTCATGCATTCAAAAGACCTTCAAATGAGTGGCCTCAAGTGCTACAAAAATGTACCTACCTTCGATTTTTGCAGCTGTTTTCTTTCTTTTTTTCCAGAATGTTAGCTCAATATCTTTATACAGAGGTGCTCTGGGTGGTGCAAAACAGTTTTGAATCTCTTTAAAGTGTTTACAGATAAACATGGTGTTTTTTTCCCCTAAAAATTTGGTTTATAACACGAGGGCTTCTCTGTGACATTCTGTTATTGTATTATAATGTGGTGAAACAGCTATTGTTACATTACCTGGCAAGACAGTTGACATAAACCTTTGCTTCACACAACGTTTCTGTCACAACACTGTCCCTCAGGAGATGATCTTGATGCAGCTGTGTGCTGTGATTTCATATGCCGACATTGTTTAACTGTAAGAGTTCTTCGGTACGGTTTATTGCACTAGTTTGTTACTGTGGTATTTCACGTGGATGGATTGTTTTCATTTGTGTCAAAAGTGTTGATTTGTCTTTGGATGTTCAGTGTACATTTCCATTTTTGTATTAAAGCAAATTTGTATGTTGAATGCTGCAGATTTCTGTCATTTGAAGCCAAATCACAAAGGCATTTTGATAGATGGAGGTCAGAGATTTGAGGTCGCTCTCATTTCCTGTTTTGCATTATCCACAACTAATTACAGCTCTGTTTCCATATAATAAATAGGCCACTTATTCCTCAAGAGACTTACAACAGATTGAATTAAAACCCCACTGTTTCATTTGAATATAGCAGTATTTAACAGTAATGTTCAAGTATCATCAAACACAAGTTCATTTATTAAGGAAAAAAAGAAAAGCAATTTAAAGGATGCAAATACAAAACGCCAACATACCTTTACCAACTCAAAAAAATATTAAATAATACATGAAAAAAAGCTTTAGATTGATTGCTTTAGATATTTTTAAAAAGCAGTTTTGATATGCACAAATGAGGTAAAAACATTGTTTCACAAAATAGAATACTGTATATATTCACCACACAAACAAACAGGTGGCCTTGGTTCAAAATCAAAGAGGAATAGGTTTTGTAACTTAAGACAAGGAATTCTGTGATTCAAAGACAGAGCCCAAGCGTGCTTCATTCATGAAAACTCTCACCTCACGCTGTATCCTTCCCAATCCTCTTACAATGACTCTAAACGCCAATCCCGTTGGCCTCTTTTTAACTCTATAAAAGAGCAAGCATTGCACTTCCAGCTATATTTCTTAGCTTTAACTTGAAAACCTTTATTTTTATACTCTTGTTGCTGCCTTTGGAAATATTGGCACTTTTTGAGATCCGTAATAAGAGTGACGACTTCTCCATCGAGTTTTCCAACTCCCATGATCCTTTGGTTCACAGCATGACAGTGAGCGATCAGTTCACATTAGGATTAGCACTCTGATGTCTTTTAACACACTCCTACTCGCTCCACTCTCCTCAGCCAGCCTGTCATGCTCCACATACGGCATTCTCCGGGAAAAAAATATAAATAAATAACTGAAATGATAAAAGGAGGGCAAAAAACATTGCCTTAAACTGCATAAAATACAAGGTTGGCATTTGAGGCCTCACGGGGGGAGACTTTTAGTTATTCCATTTGCACACACAAACTTGTCTTGCCTTTCCTTTACCCCATGCAGGCTCACCACATGCGTTCATAAGCCCATTAAACATGTTACATGAGAGGCGCTCAGGGTCTGAAATCGCTGGTTCACCACTCCCTGAATGCACCTGGTGCCGAGGCTCATCTCTTCACTGCAGCGCCGAATAATGTGATGGGATACAAGTAGTTATTTATAGTAGAACAGGAAATGGCGATACGGTCGGGTAAGCTGGTTTGGTTAATAACACAATACTTTCGAAAGGAAGCAAACTGGAATGTAAGCTCATTCTGGAGCTGTAAGCTCCTCCAGCAGAGCTCGATATCATTTTGAGTTGATCACATGGAATAACACACACATTCGTTTGTCTTAATGGCTATCCTTTAGTTTGGCGGACTCTGATTGCTACCACTCAATAAAGCACGAGAGCCAAGAGTTTTCGATGGTTTTCAGCTACAGAAAACTTCAGTCTCATGCCAGCCACTCAGCCGTGTCCCTCAGTCACATTTGTATTCCAGCCGCTCCTTTTTGGCTAGAAAGAGAGGACACAATTTGTATTCCCAAGGAATGTCTCCTAAAATGCCAGACAATAATGCTGCTTTCTGTTTCATTTTCCTCAGTGTTTTTCACACATCTTCAGTTTATTATTGGTCCTTTTTTCCTACAGACTGCCTCTTTCATCCTCGCGCATAGAATCTAAGCGGAGGGTTGAGCAAATAGAAAAAATAAACCGTATCCGAGTATGAAGTTATGATTGATGAACACAAGTGGCCACCCTGACAGAACAAGCGGTGAATTGATTTCAGAAAGCGGCCTGTGAAGGAGGAGGACAAACCCCTTTCTTGTCGCATCCGAGCGTGGCAGTTTATTTTTCTTCCCGTCTTACTTTTTTTTTAAGAACACATAGACCATACAGACATATAGAATGGAATATCAGAAAAGATCTGAGTGAAGCACGTCCGAGGCGCTCCGCCAAGGTTGGACACAAAGATAACAAATGGTTCCACTAAAATCATTGTCATCCGCAAGTAACTTCAATAAAGATGCCCGTTCTGGGCTTAAAAATTGCCATGACCACAATTTGCTGTGTCCTGGATTAGCATTTTCCATTTGCTGCTCATTGAGAGTACCAAATGCCACCCGGCTCTGTACGCAGAGGGAGTGTCTCGCATGAAGTTATACATCCAGAGAAAGCCGAAGCGTAGGAATTTTCGGCATAAGAAAAATTCCTCTGGTTTTTAGACAAGTCTTTAGTGGTCTCCCTCCTCTCCTCGTGCTGCAGGAACTCTTCCCGGCAGTTCCTTAGAGGTCGCTGCCCTCGGCCCGCTCATAGAGGGCTTTCAGCTTCTCGAAGCGTGGCCCCCACTCTTTCAAACACTCTTGACCCGCTGCCGTTCCCTCTTCCAGCCCAGCAGAGCTGAAGGAACTCAGTGACCCGGCCAGCGAGCCGCCCCCCTCCGTGGAGAAGACCTGCAGGGAGTCGAAAGGTGCCGTTTCCGGGTGCTGGTCGGCATCACGGATAATTTCACACAGGTAGCGGGCCAGGTCCTGGCTGGAGAACGACAGGCTTTTGCGGGCCAGCTGGGCTGTTCGACTGGGATTTGCAGTCTGACCTTGAGCCGGAGAGTGGCAGGGGGGGACGTCCCTGCGGATGGTGGTGGCTCCCGAGGATATGGAGGAGGTGGTGGCGGCTGTACCCGCTCTGGAGGGGGGGTCAGGCTGGCAAAAGTGTTGCTGTTGCTGCTGGGAGGGAGGATGGTGGTGTATGGCTCGTGATCGGCTGTACTGCACTGACTGGGCCGGGCTGGGCTGCAAGGACTTCTGGAGCTCTGCCATGTCATAGGCATTCTGAAGGAGATAGAGAGAGAGAGAGAGAGAGAGAGAGAGAGAGAGAGAGAGAGAGAGAGAGAGAGAGAGAGAGAGACAGAGAGAGAGAGAGAGAGAGAGAGAGAGAGAGAGAGAGAGAGAGAGAGAGAGAGAGAGAGAGAGAGAGCGGAATTTAAATGCATAAAGTGATCACAAGATCATTAGCGTTACATAATGTGCCATTACGTTCAGGAACTGGTGTAATAACAACCTCTATCACAAAAACGGCTACGACTAATAAGACAGAGCTCCCTGACAAAATAAGCAGCTTGTCTGTACTTCTACATCACGTAATTTATTATCCCCCAAACTGTTAATGGCATTAATCCGGATTCAAGCTGCTAACACCGCGTTCAGATTAACACCTTTGTGCACCTGAGAGGAAGAATCCTGACAGACGCAGTGAAGAGCACAAACTCAGTCAACACAACAAAACGTGATAATGGTCCCCTTTTCCCATTGAACATCAAAATTAATCCCATTTAACCGAGAATGAATCTCCTCGTTATTAAGCGCTGTAGCTCTCGGGGGAGGAAGAAAAACATTTAATGCTTCTTGAGGAAAAAATAGAAGAAGAGAAGAGGAGGAATAGAGACAGAGAGGGAGGTATGGGTGACACAGGTGTGGGTGTAATTGATTACGATAAGGGAGATGTGCGAAGCTTCATCAGATGGAGAGGATCAGAGCACCACAATGCATCTGATAATCATGTAACAGGATTTTACACGCGCAGATATGAGAATGAAAGATCCTGCAACACATCTACACCCACATACTTCAGATAGATCAGAGGAGCAGGCAGTTACCTCTAGTGTTTCTCATAATAAAAAGCCACATATTGTACAAAATACGTTGTCACACTTTCCCTCAGCACTCAGTGAAGCCACTAGTCATCAGCATCAGAGTGCATTTTTTAAATGTTAGGGGTTGTCATAGAGACAAACTGACAAGTGTGCCTGCTTGGACAGGGCGTCATGGCAACCTGCACAAGTTGTCATAGTAACTTTGAGCACTCAGTTGTCCTCATTTGTCAGATTCTCTGACCTGTGATCTGAAATCAATTTTAAAACAGAAGTCAGGCGCTCACCTGATCCTCCTCCCCGCCGCCCTCCTCGTCGTAGTTGAGCACGTTCTCTCGGATGTCCTCCCAGCCGTCATGGTGCGCAGACACGTGATATACTCCCTCCTTCAGACCCTTATAGCTCCGCCAGCGCGTGTACAGGAAAATCCCCAACAGCAGCACTGCGGAGGCACAGGAAGTGGTTGAGAATTACCCTGAGTGCTGATCAAGGATCACTTTAACCTATTACAATTTACAGGAACAGTAGCCCTGTTCCCCGCTCAGTGTGAACTACTTTTAAGTGAGCTGGGCTGTGAAAGCACATCACCTGGAGCTTCCCTCAGGCTGTGCTTCCCTGGCACTAAGGTGGCTTGATGTCAACGTGATGACTTCGCAGAGATGGCCTGGATTTGCCACAAACACATTATTCCAGGGAGCGCTGTGGCTTGTGTCAAGTATAGCTCGCTGAATCAATCCTGTTTGGCACCACTCTGACCTTTAGAGTATATTATCTTGCTATCGAATGCCCAGTACACTTCAATCTGCCAACACTTCATTCTCTCTCTCTATTCGATTCAGAAATATTCTCCATTTACCTTCTTTTGTGCGCTTGCCTTTTGTGCGTTTATCTCTATCGCTCTCTTCTTCAGACCTTTTGAGATTTTCTCGTTCCCTTCCTTCTATTGCTCCCACTTTATTACCTCTGCAGGGATAATATGCGTCTTTTGCAACGTGTTTTAAGGTCGACCCCGTAAATAATTCCAGGTTTAGATGTTCATGTCAAGGATGTGAGAACCTGACAAGTGGTGAAGGGACCATAAAGAGGCAGCGAAAAGCACCGTGTGGTAGAACGTATCATAATGGCTGTGTTCGAGCTTGACAGCTGCTTTTGGATTAATCTAAAGGATTTGAGCACTTAAATGAAAGCCTTGCGACACAAACCCAAGTGATAGCTTTTAAAAGACTGAAAATTGCACTCAGACATCCCACAATCTCAATCCTTGTCGATAACCTTGCTACACGCAAAATATCTGCTCTTTTAAAAGATTCGTGCCTTGTCACCACCAAAGAAAGGCAGATGCTTGAGGAGAAAATACATTTTTAGTTTAATTCTGTCCTTGAATGAGTACAATGAGCTGAGTTCAAGAAGTGAGGCTGGAGAGTCTTTGTAATCAAATGCACCCTTTCTAAAAGCAGTAACTATTTGGTGAAATGTCTCATTTGCAAACAGAAAAGAAGCCTTGGTGAAGGAAGACCATTTCTGTTCTGACATACGGCATGTGTTGCTGCATAGTTCTGGTGTGTTTTGTCAAGCTTTGTAGAAGACGATGACAAGATGTGCAGAAAGCCATACGGAGTGTGTCTATCCAACTGAGATCATCTGCGAAAAAGAAATGTCTTCAGACAACTGTGACATACTGTATGTGTGATATACAGAACGTGTGTAAAAACATGGAAAATAAGTGACACAAAAAATGCTACAGAGATTTTTCACACTTGCAAGTTTAAGAGTCTTGCAAGACCATTATTAAACTGCCTGCCCTGGAATGTCCACTGTAAAATGCTGAAATTATATAATTTAATCCCTTATTCATTGCCAAAGGTGACTCATTTAATTGGCATTTCAGTCTAAAAACGGTTGTCTTCATTGATATGCCTAAAAAATGACCTAAATGCCACTGTGCTCCCTCTCAGTCTATTTCTATCTTCAACAGTGTAACTTTTCACAGTGATTTTTAAATGCATGTTGTGTGGTTGATATTGAGTGAAAAACTTCTTCATCTGATTCCAGACAAGCCTTCTGTCTCTTGGCTGGCTGCTTCATCGATCACATGACCCTCCAATCTGACCCCTCAGACCCCTC
Source organism: Tiaroga cobitis (assembly GCA_030578255.1). Lineage (NCBI taxonomy): Eukaryota > Metazoa > Chordata > Actinopteri > Cypriniformes > Leuciscidae > Tiaroga > Tiaroga cobitis. The sequence continues at coordinate 38,586,464 of CM060597.1, forward strand.
TCAGGACACCCAAGACCAGCCCGGCATCCTAATCTCCAAAGCGAAGACAATAAACACTGCTCTGTAGAAGGGCATTCAGACATTTCACTTCTGTTTCTGCTATGGAAATAAAACAAAGCTCAAACAAAGTCAGACCTTTAACCAGTGGGGAATTTTCTTTTTCTACAAGCTCTTCACAGATAGCAAAGAGTGCATAGAGCTGTTCAAAAATCTATCAAGGTTTCTGATAAACACTGGAACAAAACACGTCAATGATGATTTCTCATGGTCATTACATTTATTGTGTTTCTTAAGGAAAACACAACAAATCAATGCCTGGGCAACACATTTGGTTTTAATAAATGAAACACATTGTTCATCCATTTAATGTATGTGATTATTAATTTAATACCATTGACACTCTTTAAAAGAAGCCCTGGATTTATTTTTCAATAAAAGAAAACACAAAGAATGAGAAAGCAGGGAAGGCGAGAGAAAGAGAAGAAAAGATCAATCAGTGGGCACTAAAAATTAGTTACATAGTAACTACATGTCAACTTACTCTTATTAGAGTATTAGTAGACTGTGTGCTTAATATCTACTAACACTTTGAGGGTCACCAAAGTCCCTTATAAATACTTTGTGGTCCTCCAACAGACATATTGACTAAGTTGCATAGTAACTTTGCAACTACGTCAACTCATTCTACTAACCTGAACCCCAGCAGTCTACTAATACTCTATTGAGAGTTAGTTGACATGTAGTTGCAAAGTTACTTATGGTTGGTAGAATGTCTAAAGTTGACCATAGAAATAAAGTGTAACCGTAATTTGTAATAAAGATTGCACCTACATATAATAATCAGCATCACTTTGACAAAGTGGGTTGTAAATGTTCCATCATGCTCTATTTTTATATGTCAGTAAAAAACAGAATATCCAGATCCGTATCCGAAAACAAAACGCGTTATACTAAAACCTCACCTTCACACTCACAATTCAGGCCCATATGTCAGTAACCAATCTCAAGAAAAAAGTAGACACTCTCCACCTTCAAATCAGTATGACCATATGACACTGACATTTACCGCTATCCTCACAAGGACTAATGTACACACATATAAAGATAATAATAAAGGTGACATACTATCGCACACAGTTTAATTTTATTTCTCCCTCTCTTCTCCACACAGACACACACACACACGCGCGCACACACAAAAGTTTTGCAGCTCACCACTTCTTAGCTTCAAATGCCCTGGAGCCTCAACAGAAGATCAAATAATAAAAAAAATCCAGCATGTTTGCACTGACATGACTGTGTGTGTATGTGGGTCTGGGTTTGCCTACATCATGGGTCAACAGTGACCACACTGGTAGCAAAACCTGAACCTAGCTGTCCCAATGAAAACAACCAATAAACACCAATAAATTATATATTAATGAACATGCTTTGCGTCACCGTATAAGACAGAAAATACAGTATCATTAGCTCAACATAAAAAACAAAAGAAGCTAAGGAGAAGTTTTGATGTATATGTGTAAAACTAATGTATATGTGTTTTCTCCATTATCTCTAGTCTTGGGGGGAAAATAGATCACTGTTGTTTATCTTCATCTTAAACTGTTAATATTCAAAAGTTCTGTTTCATTTAATTTAGAAGTCAGAATGCCATAATTCCCTGCACAACGCATTAATTCAAAAGGGAAATGAATTAGTCTATGTTTTCAGTTAGACTTAAATATACTGGACTGTAATTTCAAATATAAAATGTAAAACAACACAAGGTCACAGCAATCAATTTGCTGTGAGTAACTCTATGGTACTGAGATAATTTGGACTCACATAAAGTCCATGCACTAACATGTCAGATCTGTGCTTTTAAACACCCAAAATGACAAGTGTAATGTAAATTATAGACATTTTATGACAGAACATTTTGTCAAGAAATGGTTAATGATTGGGAAAATTAATATGTGAAAACGCATGTGGAAGGACAGTCTAGTCACATTTAGTTGAATGAAAAAAATACAGAAGTCCTGAGATCCAAATGTAGGTATAAAAGGACTTATGGGGCATATTTTTAATCTCAGAGCAGATATCACCAAAAATGCATGGAAAATGAAGATGGAGATACTGACTCTTTACTGAGAGTCTCTTAACTGAAAGAAACTTTTTTACACAGACATTAAAAAAGGATCCCATGAGAATCACAAAGAGCGAGAGATTGTCAAAGAGCATTATAAACCATAATCATTCAAGTCCATCTTTTGATGTTATGATGGGTGGTTATTCCCGCAGGAGAGCATCTACACTGAGTGAATGTCAAATTCGCATATCAGCTTCGCTGTAGAAAGACACTTGACAATACAGGTGTAACAGAGGACAAGTGATGCCTCTCCACACTGGTGAACCACAAGTACAAATAGCAATTTGTTTATACATATATATATTATTATATGATTAGGAACACCTGTTCAATTTCTCATTAATGCAATTATCTAATCAACCAATCACATGGCAGTTTTAGGGGTGTGGTCCTGGTCAAGACAATCTCCTGAACTCCAAACTGAATGTCAGAATGGGAAAGAAAGGTGATTTAAGCAATTTTGAGCGTGGCATGGTTGTTGGTGCCAGACGGGCCGGTCTGAGTATTTCACAATCTGCTCAGTTACTGGGATTTTCACGCACAACCATTTCTAGGGTTTACAAAGAATGGTGTGAAAAGGGAAAAACATCCAGTATGCGGCAGTCCTGTGGGCGAAAATGCCTTGTTGATGCTTGAGGTCAGAGGAGAATGTGCCGACTGATTCAAGCTGATAGAAGAGCAACTTTGACTGAAATAACCACTCCTTACAACCGAGGTATGCAGCAAAGCATTTGTGAAGCCACAACACGCACAACCTTGAGGCGGATGGGCTACAACAGCAGAAGACTCCACCGGGTACCACTGATCTCCACTACAAATAGTAAAAAGAGGCTACAATTTGCAAGAGCTCACCAAAATTGGACAGTTGAAGACCTGAAAAATGTTGCCTGGTCTGATGAGTCTCGATTTCTGTTGAGACATTCAGATGGTAGAGTCAGAATTTGGCGTAAACAGAATGAGAACATGGATCCATTATGCCTTGTTACCACTGTGCAGGCTGGTGGTGGTGGTGTAATGGTGTGGGGGATGTTTTCTTGGCACACTTTAAGCCCCTTAGTGCCAATTGGCCATCGTTTAAATGCCACGGCCTACCTGAGCATTGTTTCTGACCATGTCCATCCCTTTATGGCCACCATGTACCCATCCTCTGATGGCTACTTCCAGCAGGATAATGCACCATGTCATAAAGCTTGAATCATTTCAAATTGGTTTCTTGAACATGACAATGAGTTCATTGTACTAAAATGGCCCCCACAGTATGGAGCTAGAAATGTGTCTTTATTACATGTGTGAAAATATTTTCTCCAAAAAAAAAAAGTGTTTCTCTCAAAACGCTTTTCTTTGCTCTCGATGCAATTTTTTGCTCTCGTGTAAGGATTTTGCTTTAGCTGTGAAAATTGTATCATGGGCGGGGCCACGTTCTTTTTTTCCTATTGGAACGTTCCTATTGGCCATTCGGGTGAGCATCATCTTGTCTTGGGAGTCGAACTGAATCATTTTATCTCAGTTCACCTAGATAGATGCCGCCTCTGCCTTAGAGGTCGGGCCGATATTTCCCGTCACTATCCTCGGGCCAGGCCGGGCCTTTGATCTAGAGACGTGCACTCCCAACGCAAAAGAGTGCGGCGAGGGACTAGATTTGATGGCCGAGTGCGAGCGCGGGCGTGGCGCGGGCCGTAATGCACCGTGTGTGTGGGTTCCGGGAGAATAAAACGATTCGTGGGACTCCCGCAAACTAGAAATATCTATGAATAAAACATAAAAACGAATAAATTTGCATTCATCTGTTGCAGAAAAGCAACAAGAACAACTAAAACAAAATACAAATGATTTACAGGCCAGAGTTTTGTTTTATAACATGTTTGCAGCGTTGAGCGATGTAGCCAATCACAGACATATGTGTTGATTTCTTGAAGGCAATGGCCAATCACAAGCATTCAAGATAGATTCCCCTCACCGCTCAAAACGGACTTTTTGTTCAGAGCTGAATTCTGTATGCTGGAAAATCCTCTAATTATAACAAACAAAGTGTATATATTATGAAAATTTCATTGTGCAGTCAGCTTCATTGATAATAACAGAGATGTGTGAGATCACGATGAACTGATGTCAGCTTTAGGAATTTTTAAGGGAGCGCACTTTGCGCACATTCAGTCATGCACGCAGTAGCCTGCTTGATTTTATGTTATAACAGTGGTTTGTGTGTTAATGCTTTAATAACACATAATTTATCAGGAGCATTTATGCTGATGTGTATGATGGTGACACGTAGGCTAACTTGAAAGTATTTGGAGGTGCAGAACAGAGGAGGAGAAAGTAACATTAAAGTAGTTGAGAACCTCAGTTATAACGACCCACGTACTAAAAAGGTCGGGTTTAAATCGGGCTTGAGCTCATAATTATAGTTAATGTGTCGGGCCGAGCTCGGACACAACGTGCACGGGCTCGGGTAGGGTCGGGCTTGATTTTTTGGGTTCGATCTAAGCTCTAAGTTGAGCACGGACACTCCAATGTTTGGGTAAGATGATGACACACATAACTGGATGTTAGCTGGGTGAGCAAGTTCAGCATCACTGAAGATTAAACATTAAAAATAGCACTCATATTCATGAATGAATGTGTATTATATTATTAGCTTGCTAATCGCTAGTAAAGCTAATTATTAATTAGCCATCATGCTAGGTAAACTTGCATGAGTGCTATTTTTTAATGTTTAATCTTCAGTGATGCTGAACTTGCTCAGCCAGCTACCCAACGAGTTGTGTGTGTCATCATTTTACCCAAACATTGGAGTGTCCGTGCTCAACTAAGGCAGAGACGGCATCTATCTAGGTGAATTGAACGCGAACAATGGTGTAATGATTCAGTTCGACTCCCAAGACGATGCCCACCCGAATGGCCAATAGGAACGTTCCAATAGGAAAAGAAGAACGTGGCCCCGCCCATGACACAATTTTCACAGCTAAATCAAAATCCTTACACGAGAGCAAAAATTGCATCGAGAGCAAAGAAAAGCGTTTTGAGAGAAACACTTTTTTTAGAGAGAATGTTTTCACACTGATAGCAAAAAATATATATTTGAGATTTTTTTTAAAGTATTTTGAGAGAGATTTTTTTTCTCAGAAATAATAAAAAAAAATTAAATTTATATTTTTGTTATGTTCTATGAGAAATTACTTTCTCTCAAAACTTTTTTTAGTCTACAATTTTATTTTTTGCTGTTGGTATGAAAACTTTTTCTCTCAAATATTATTTTTTCTCTCATGAAATGCTTTTTTGCTATCAGTGTGATAACTTTTTCTCTCAAACTTTTTTTTTCTCTCTCAGATCATTTATTTTCTCGCATGTAATAAAGACGCATTTCAAGCTCCATACACAGTCACCAGATCTCAACCCAATAGAGCATCTTTGGGATGTGGTGGAACGGGAGCTTCGTGCCCTGGATGTGCATCCCACAAATCTCCATCAACTGCAAGATGCTATCCTATCAATATGGGCCAACATTTCTAAAGAATGCTTTCAGCACCTTGTTGAATCAATGCCACGTAGAATTAAGGCAGTTCTGAAGGCGAAAGGGGGTCAAACACACTATTAGTATGGTGTTCCTAATAATCCTTTAGGTGAGTGTATATTATTATGGTTCTATAAAAAAGAGCATGATGTATACTCTATAGATGTATGGTTCTATAAAAAAGAGCATGATGTATACTCTATAGATGTATAACTTTTTCAGTCTTCTGAGGTAATTGCGTACTGAGTCACTCAAAAGTAGCATTCAGAAGAACAATCCAAAATCCATCTCCTGTTCAGAAGCATCTCACCACATCATTATCTGTTCCTGGGGTTTAACGGATGGACCTTTTCCCTCTTTGCTGTTCCTAGTGATATGTTAGTCTGCAGGGGGACTGTTTTCAGCAGGGAAGAGGGAGTCCTGTCTGGTTAGGTGGAGGTGTTAGTGTAGCACGGTACGCTAAACCTATTAACCGCCTTACAAGAAGAAAAAAAATCTTCTTAACACTGCGCCGAAGCCTTTCATATGGCAGAGAGCACTTGAAGCATATTTCTCACTGCTCATCTCTATTTGGAATCGTTCCAAACCGACAGGATGGAATAAAGAAAAACAATGAAGAAGAAAAAACACAAGAGGAGGGGAAAAAAAATAAACTTGGCTACTTAAATTCAGTTGAGGACGGTCAGGACCATTGAAATTCTGCCCAAAACCCTAGAGCATTGATCTCAATTTCCAGCCCGGCTTGGGTAAACAGCACAGTTTGTGCCTACAAATCAAGTAATTAACACTTTAAAAAGCAACTGGAGAATGAATAAGGTCATGTCAAATCTATAATGGAATGAAACTGTGAGAGGAGAAAAAAGATTGTATGCTTCCCTTTGGCTTTGAGCGTATCAATGCAGGCAGATGAGGACGAAGGAACGAAGGGAGTTAATATGAGTTTCAGCAGTAATGATCATTGATTATGTAGACTGTGTTCTTTACCGCTGTCAGACAATGTGAGAAAAAATGCAACACATGGGAGCACGAAACCTTGGCATATATAAGAAATATATACAAGTATGCCTAACTCTTAACAGCTACTACATGGGAAAAATCATTTGAATAAATACATATCAATAATCGTAAGGCAAGAATATTGAAATACCAACCACCAAAATAAGTTTTAAAAATACATGAGGTTCAGCAGAGGAAGAGCACAGTTAATATTTATGTGACAAATACCAGGCTGATACATTAATTTAAGGCTCCTACTGAAACTAATATTTCGCAGTAAACCAACAACTGGCGTGTTGACTGTGAGAGACATTATGATTCAAATTGTAAAATGCACCAAAATTTATTTTGATTAGGTCACTCTTAATGCAACAACTCACATTTATCAATGTACTGTAGCAACACCACCTAAGCACTTGTATTATGATTATAATTAATACTGTTACACATATTGCCGGCTGTAACCACATGGGTGAGTGAGGGTGAGTGAATGATGAGATTTTAAGAGCTCATGCGGAAGATAGGTACCTAGAAGGGCCATAAAGCAGATGCATATGGCGAAAAGGGAGCTGAAACTGAGACCCACATCATCTCGGTAGATGGCCAGCGTCACCTCGCAGTGCCGGCCACGGTAGCCCTCTGGACAGTGGCATGTGAATTTGGAGGGCGACTGTGCCACACACGTGCCCCTATGACATGGATGGCTGGCACAGAGCGTGTACATGCAGAATTTGCCAGTGGAGTTTGCCTTGGCCATGTGTCCTGGGGGACACCTGCGATTGGAGGAGACAAAAAGGGTTGATACATTAATCAAATTGTAATACCGGTATATTAATGTGCATTTAAAAAAAGGCCTGATGGGTTCAGTGTTTTAATGCTAAAATATAAACTACGGCCAATAGATTCAGTAAATAATTCATGACAGTTCATGCAAAAATGAACATTTGTGAGTAAATAATGGTATCCTGTACGACGCCTTTTTCCATAAAGTCGTTCAGGTTTGCAAGAGAGTAAATGATGACAGCATTTTACATAATAGGTTAACTGTCACTTTAATTAAAGTGTACATTTTTTTCAATACTGAAAAACATTTTTAGAAACCATTTTAAACTATTTTGTTTTGCGCTACAAGTGGAAATTCAATAACATTGGTCAATAAAAAAGGAAAGCTTTTTTGGCATATCTAAAAACGGTACAACAACAATGTTTGTGAATTTGAAACCGCTCACAGTGAGCTGGTAACGTTTAAAACCCTGTGTGAATAAAACAAGCTTGGGGATCACATGTTGCTTTATTGCAATCAGTGTAAAACCGATGGGTCGCTGAAAAAATTAAAAATTTTACTGAATATGTGACAAAAAAATCTTAACATAATAAAAAAATCTCAATGTGACCGACGGCACAGATCAGATAAGATAAGAACAAGAACAGGGCAGCCTGTCAGCAAGTCAGAGGCAAACAACAACATGCAATCAAAGACACAATCGACTACACAGCAGCTGCACAGGTCTCACAGCTAGAGAGGACAGTGGACAGGTCTGGGGTGAAGAGCGGCCCACAGATTTCATACATGTATCCGCCTTCGACTGAGGCATGTTTACGCATAACCGCAGGGCCAAAGTGCATACGGCTTTGCTAAGTAGAGCCCCCCTACTATGTGTGTTTGTGTGTCCTACATTGAGCAGATTAGAGAGGATTTTGATTAAAACTAACCAGTTTCCAAACCATGGAATTATAGTTAAGTAAAAATAAAAATAAAACAATACAAGTTTTTTCCCCAAATATAATTTCAGCTAGTTGTCAAAGAAACGTCTCATTTTCATTGTTTTGATCTGTATTTAACTATAGTGAATGAACTAAATCTAAAACAAACATTACTTAAAATGAGATTCGTTTTCCGAAAACGACAAAAACACAACAAAATTATTAAAACTTTAACTAAGATTAAAATACAAAATTAAAAACTAATTCAAAATATGAATAAAAACAATAATACTATTTCAATGATACTAAAAATAACACTGTTCTCTTACGAGAGTATCTCTCGTACTGCGTAATAGCTTACGCTATGGGGAAAACCTCTTTTCCACGAGATATTGAAGCCAAAAATTATCCTTAATTTTTTATTAATGTAAAACGCTTTGCAGCAGCAAGCAGACATAGGCGAAACAGCTCGCGCGCCTATTGGCTGCTCTTGCGGCAAATGCAGCAGCCTATCGAGAGAGGCGTTGCGTGACACATATCCAATGGGGGCATTTCACGCCCATTTCGTCACGTCCCGCCAGAAAGGCCGTGGTCTCGCCCTATAAATATAGCTTGATAAGGCTGGTACACTGATTTTCATCTCTTCAGCGAAGCACACGCATCGCTGGATCCGGAGTGAGAAGCCGCGCCGTCGACGCAAGGCTTCAGCGGGACGAGCTCCTGGAGTCGCTGGCCTCGCCGCCTTCAACTGCCGTACCTGCTGCGCTTTCCGGCGTTCTAAGTATCCTTTTTATCCTTTTTATCCTTACTCTGCTGAGAGTGTTAGCTCGCTTACGTGACGCGACTTACACCTCTCATCACAAAAGAGCTGCGTCTTTTTAAAGATGCCATCCTGTGGCTCGTGCCGCGCCCCACTCAGCGACGGGACCGTCATGTCATCTGCGTGTCCTGCCTGGGTGAGGATCACGCGGCTATCGCGCTCGCTGACGGCGGATGCTCTCATTGCGAGCTTCTGCCTATGGTGACTCTGAGGACTCGCCTGGCGTCATTCTCCGAGCCTTCACCACAGGCCGCCGTGACGCCGCGCCGCAAGAAGCGCCGCGCCCAGCGCGCTCCCGAGCTCTCTCCAGCCCGCCAAAGCTCGCCGGTTCGCCCGCCAGCTTCGCCGGCTTCGCTCGAGTCGCTCACTGACGGACAACGGCCGCCGTCTGCCGCCGCATCCGTCCACGAGTTCGACGAACCCACCGAGGCGTGTTCTCTTCTGGCGTCTGATAGCGAGGATTGGGCGAGCTCCGTGGATCTCCCCTCCGCTAACGTTTCCCGCCAAACCACTGGGAAGAGAGCCGGCATTGAGTCTGAGCTGATGCGTCTGCTCTCTCAAGCCATGGAAAACATCGGCCTCGACTGGGAGGCGCCCGCGCAACCGCAGCTAGCTTTATTTACGTTATAAGAAAGCTACCCCGCCCCCGCCCCCCCCGTGGGCATGCGTCACCGGCGAAATGAGGAAAGAGTTTGTTTTTAGTCCCGCCGAGGCCGGACTAATCTCCATTTCTCAAACATTTCTCAGCTCCTCTTAGTTTGAGCGGCTGAAAATGTCAATATTGCAGCAATGAGCCTGTTGTATAACACGCACGTCTGCAAACAAACGCCAACACACACAAACTGTGATGACGCTCTCTTATCTGCTCGAGCTATTTTAAGCTTTTGTCGTCTCCCCCTGTGGCTCAGCGGTGAAACCCAAAGCCTTCGCACGGGAGACCCGTGTTCGATCCCTGGTCTCGCAGCAGATACAAAATTTATTCTCGCCGCGGCCAGACTTGCACCGAAATTTTTCGCTCGTTCAGTTCCAAGAAAATGCGACTGTTCCAGTGTATTTTGCAGTAAACAAGCCGGTACAATGGCCCGCTTGCCTGCACAAAAATGCCGTTTCCACGGCGACCCAGGAAAATCATATAAGCAGTGTATTTTCTGGTATTCCGGCCACAGCCGATGGTTTTATGAGTGTAATAAAAATGCCCACAGCCCAGTGTTCATTTCTACACACAACCGCAGCCCGCCACAGTGCAGGGCACGCACAAATGAGATCGACTCATGTCATTGTGCATTAAATGTAGTGAATGTGCCCACAACCCAGTGCCCACAAACGCTACACACTGCATGTGCCACGTTTTCTGTAAAACGAAACCAACACACATAAAGTCAGCTAAAACCGACGGTGTTTAAGTCTCGCCGCGGCCAGACTCCACCAAAACTTCTCGCTCGTTCAGTTCCAAGCATTGTGACTGTCCCAGTGTATTTCGCAGTGAGCCAGCCGGTGTCTCAGCCCGCTTGCCTGCGCACAAAAGCCGTTTTTACGGCTACCCAGATAAATCCAATAAAGAGTGCATTTTCTGGTGTTCCGGCCACGGCCGATGGTGTTATGAGTGTTGTAAGAATGCCCACCCCCCAGTGCCCATTCCCACACCCAGACACGGCCCGCCACGGTGCAGGGCTAGCACAAATAAAATCGATTCAGGTCGATTGTGCAGACAATGTAGTGAACGCACCCATGTCACAATGCCCGCTTACACGGCACGCTGCGTGTCCCTTGGTTTCTGTAAAAACGAAACCAACACACATTCAGTCGGCTCTAACCGACAGTAATTTCAGTGTAGATGTGCCCGCAGTCCCGCGCCCACAGTCTCTCAAAAACACACCGAATCCTACGGGATCCGCCCCGCTCACTTTCTCTGCACAATCTGCCATAGAGAAGCTGAGCGCGGCCAGGCTGCCCGCTGTGATCAGCGCGCCCCCCGCCTCGAACGATGTAAACCCGGTGTTGTGTTCCCAGTATACCAGGGCTCTCGAGCTGCCGTTTTGCCGCGGCCAGAGCCCGGATTTCATTCTACCTCTAGCTATTCACGCAGATGCGGGGTCAAAGCTTCCCGGGGTATCAGAATGGGTGCTGAACACTATAAAGAGAGGCTATTCGCTACAATTCGCTCGACGCCCTCGCCGTTATACGGCGCGTGTCGAAACTACGGTGAAAAAACGAAGTGTCTCATCTACTTCGTGGCGAGATAGCGAAACTACTGAGCAAAGGGGCTATAGAACCTTTATCTCAGGCTCAGAGCGAAGGGGGCCTATACAGCAGATATTTTCTGGTACCGAAAAAAGATGGGGGTCTCAGACCCATTTTAGATCTGCGACAGCTGAACAGAGCGCTTGTGAAGCGCCAGTTCAGAATGCTTACAACCAGGAAAATCCTCGCGCAAGTGTGCCACGGGGACTGGTTTATGTCAATAGATCTGAAAGACGCCTATTTCCAAATACAAATAGCGTCCCATCACAGGCGATTCTTGAGATTCGCCTTCGAGGGCCAGGCATATCAATACACAGTCCTGCCGTTCGGCCTGTCTCTAGCACCTCGTACATTCACGAAGTGCATGGACGCGGCGCTCGCACCCCTGAGACTTCAGGGCATGCGAGTCCTGAACTACTTGGACGATTGGCTGATTCTAGCTCGATCACGATCGGAGCTCATAGAACACAGGGCCGCATTACTCGAGCACAGTCAATTGGGCGAAAAGCTCACTGTCTCCCAGTCAGAAAATTTCCTTTCTGGGAACAGTGTTAGACTCGCTATCCATGATGGCACGCCTGTCACCGGAGCGCGGACTAAATATTCAGCACGTCGCGAAATCCTTCCGCCACGGCTCGATAGTTCCGCTCAAAAGGTTTCAGAAAATGCTGGGTCTGATGGCCTCAGCAGCCTCTGTACTCCAGTTGGGTCTGTTTCGCATGCGCCCACTGCAGATGTGGCTGAAAGCGCGGGTTCCACCCAGGGCATGGACAGCGGGTCTTTTTCGCCTCAGGGTCGACCTACAGTGCGTTTCAGCTCTGGAACCTTGGAAAATAACCGACTGGTATCAGTCAGGTGTGAGTCTGGGGACCGCTTCGAGTGTGAAGGTGGTGTCTACGGACGCCTCCACCTCGGGGCTCGGGGTGGGGAGCGCTGCTCGAGGGCAGACCGCTAGCTGACCTGTGGTCAGAACGGGAAAAGCTCCTTCACATAAACTGCTTGGAAATGATAGCAGTCGACAAAGCGCTACGGCACTTCTGTCCCCAGGTAACTGGCCACCACGTCTTGGTCCAGTCGGACAACATGTCAGTGGTGGCATACATAAATCGCCAGGGAGGCGTCAGTTCACGAAACCTTCACAGGCTGACGGAACGCCTCCTGGTCTGGGCTCAGCACAACCTGCTCTCACTAAGAGCAGCGCACGTGCCTGGTCACCTGAATGTAGGACCAGACAGACTATCCAGGAACAATGTCCCAGCAGGGGAATGGTCGCTGCACCCGCAGACGGTCCAGCTGCTGTGGAAAACGTTCGGCAGAGCAAAGGTGGACCTATTCGCGTCCCATGAAAATGCTCATTGCCCGAAGTTTTTCTCGAAAAGCAAGGACGCGCTGGCTCATGTTTGGCCCCGCTGTCCCATATACGCTTTTCCTCCTGTCTCGCTCCTGCCTCAAGTGTTGGAACGAATCAGGGAAAACGGATGCCCAGTGCTGCTCGTAGCTCCGCTCTGGACGAACCAGACGTGGTTCCCTGCCCTGATGCAGTTGACCAGCACTGCCCCATGGCCTGTACCATTGAGGAGAGACCTCCTCTCTCAGGCGGAGGGCTCGATCTGGCATCCTCGCCCGGAGCTGTGGTCCCTGCACGCATGGGCCATCAATGGGTACCCGCTAACCTCCCAGAGGGAGTGTTAAACACGATCGTGCAGGCTAGAGCGGCGTCTACCAGGCGGCTCTATTCCTCAAAATGGTCGGTGTTCTCTGCGTGGTGTCAAGCCCAGAGCTTTTCACCTGTGGACTGCGGGAAGTGCTTTCCTTCCTTCAAGAGCTACTGGATAGGGGCAGGACCCCATCCACGCTCATACGTGGCGGCCATAGCAACGTTTGCAAAACAGGTGCCTGGCCAGCCGCTGGGGAAGAACGACTTAGTCGTACATTTCCTTAGGGGAGCTCGAAGGCTAAAGCCTCCCAGGCCCCCTTCAGTCCCGACGTGGGACCTTTCCATGGTCCTGGAGGCCATGAAAGGCGCCCCGTTCGAGCCAATCCAACTGTCGGACATGAAACACCTGTCGTTCAAAACAGTGTTTCTCACGGCTCTCGCTTCAGTGAAGCGCATAGGAGACTTGCAGGCGTTTTCAGTAAGCGCTTCATGTATGAAGTTTGGGCCTAATGACTCGAAAGTCATTCTCAAACCGAAGCACGGGTATGTGCCAAAATCCCTCAATACACCGTTTAAGGCCCAGGTAATTTCCCTGTCTGCCCTTCCGGTTCTCAATGAGGAGAAAGACGCGAGTCTCCTTTGCCCTGTCAGGGCATTAAGAGCTTATGTGTCGCGCTCGTCTGGTTTCAGACAGACTGAGCAGCTTTTCGTTTTGTTTGGCGGGCGTTCCAAGGGACTTGCCGCCTCAAAGCAGAGCCTATCCAGATGGATAGTGGATGCCATTGCGCTCGCTTACGCTGCAAAAGGCCTGCAGTGCCCCTTGGGTGTCAGAGCGCACTCCACGAGAGGCGTGGCCTCTTCGTGGGCATGGTCTAGCGGGGTTACCCTGCAAGATATCTGTACGGCCGCGGGCTGGGCCTCGCCGTCTACATTCATAAAGTATTATAACCTGGAGGTACCCAGCTTGCAGGCTAAGCTTTTGGCGGTCTAGAATTCAGTGCTATCTGCCCCGCTGTGCGGCCCAGATACTGAGTTTACTTCAGCCCCATGAGTATTGACACATGTATGGCCACCCAGATCAGGCTGAAAGCTTTCACCCTGGCTGCGCGTTTAATTGTCACATGATTAGCCCCTCTGGGTGCTATTTTATTAGGAATGACGCTTCCAACCTCTCTTCCTCCACTCTATGTGAGTTTATGGTGATTATGCACTATATGGGCCCCTGGGCTTCGGCCCCGGGGACTTTGGTGTTGGATCCCTGTACGCATCGGCGTGTTGCATTGTGTTCCCCATAGCGTAATCTATTACGCAGTACGAGAGATACTCTCGTAAGAGAACGTACTCGGTTACAAACGTAACCTTGGTTCTCTCTAGAGAGGGAACGAGTACTGCGTATCTTGCCGTGCATACAACAGCGCTGGTTCGCTTCGGCGATGAAAACCAGTGTACCAGCCTTATCAAGCTATATTTATAGGGCGAGACCACGGCCTTTCTGGCGGGACGTGACGAAATGGGCGCGAAATGCCCCCATTGGATATGTGTCACGCAACGCCTCTCTCGATAGGCTGCTGCATTTGCCGCAAGAGCAGCCAATAGGCGCGCGAGCTGTTTCGCCTATGTCTGCTTGCTGCTGCAAAGTGTTTTACATTAATAAAAAATTAAGGATAATTTTTGGCTTCAATATCTCGTGGAAAAGAGGCTTTCCCCGTAGCGTAAGCTATTACGCAGTACTCGTTCCCTCTCTAGAGAGAACCGAGGTTACGTTAGTAACCGAGTACGTTTTTACTTATTTATTCATTTTACTCATTTCCAAATGTCTATAGTTTTTATTGTTTGACCCTTGTACCGGAACCAGACTTAGTTTTAAACTATGAATCCATCATAAAAATATGAATATTACATACAGTTTAAAACTATGCTAAACAGAGTAAGCAAAGAAATCACATCAATATTTATGGTGTGAAAATTTGTTAAATTTTTATTTATATTATTATTACTTGTAATTATGACTGTCCCTCAGGTTTGGCATAATTTCTACACAGTAAAAAATGATACAATCAATAAGTTATGGCAACGCATGTTTTTACATTGCTTTAACTCATAATAAGTTAAGCAATTTTCTATTCTCTTTGTACTATGACTAACAATTTGTTTCCCAATAGGAGGAGACCCATATATGAGTATCTGTGTACCTGCATTCATGGATTCTCCACAGGTCCACACAGGTAAAGGGGGGGCTGCATTGGTTTTTCCGGCAGGAGTCGGAGGAACAACCCAGAGACACACCCTGAGAGCTGACCACAGACACCCCCTCTCTGGCCTGACCGTCCAGAGGAATAAACCGCCCATTGAGCCTCAGGTCCCGCATACAGCCTGTGCCAATGAGAAAAAACAAAACAAAAACACAAAGCCAACATGTTTCATGTTTCAGTACAAATATAGCATAAAGTGTGAATCCTCCTCTTACATCTACATAACACTTGCTTCTTCACAACAAGCACACATAGACAAACTGAGCTCAACATGATCCACTCATATTCTGAGCTTTTAAGGAAAGTACTTTTAGAGTCCATTTAATAAACACACAAAGTGTGTGCCTGAGGCTAACCAGCACTGCTGTATGTGTGCTGTGCGCATGGGACTATTCCCTCCCTCTTCTCTTTCATGTCACATATCATTGTCTCCCTTCCCTCCCGCTGTCTGTTTCATGCTAGCTGTACGTCCCCTCTACACTGAAGGTATA
Organism: Tiaroga cobitis; assembly: GCA_030578255.1. NCBI lineage: Eukaryota > Metazoa > Chordata > Actinopteri > Cypriniformes > Leuciscidae > Tiaroga > Tiaroga cobitis. The sequence goes on from CM060597.1 coordinate 38,602,264, forward strand.
TTTGAGGCTATTATGAATTAATCCTTCCTATTAATGTTTCATGAGTCAATACAACAGTGTGTAATCATGACAGAGAGAGGAACCAGTATGAATTAGCCAGCACATGTGTACATCACACAGACGAATCTGTACATCTTTATCAGCTAAGTTCTTTCTCTGACTGAAGTGAAATTAGATTAGCGGTAAAATGGCAGTCTACTTCACAGCACTCTGATGTAACTCAGTGATTGGATTTCTGGCCATGGGATGCAGTATTTTTGTTAGCTCAAAATGTCAATCTACAGTGTTTATTAGAGTTGTCCACATCTCTCCATGCACTTTGACATAATGACTCCATTTCACTTATTGTAACCAATTCATCTATTGCGACCAACTCTGGACAGTCAAGATCAACTCTTGAGGCGGTAGGCAATGGGAATGAACAATCAGGGGACTGTATTTGGTGCTGCCTTTTTTGTCAGCAATGTGTTCCTTTAAGCTCATATTATGTTAGGTTTAATTTAGCACATGTGTTAATGCTATTAAATAGGCTATTGTTACCAGGATTCAATTTTAAACTAAAAAACATTTGATAATGCATGTGAAAAACCGTCTCAACAAGCAGTTTCCTCTCCCTTTAATGAAACACTTGAGTTTGTTTGTCATTATGACAGGTCTGGAGGCCATTTTGCATCTATTTTTGTACTGTAGTGAAGAAAACAAATGAGTGATTCATTATTTAAATCTACTGACAGTATTGATGTTTTTATCATATATGACTCATAATTTCTCTTTTACAAATTTAAATAAGCAATTTTAATCTTCCTCAGTACCCCCGGAACCTTTTAAAATACCTTCAAGGGCACATGAAGTACCTCTGGTAGGGAATTACTGATCTAGAATATATAATAACTTTAGTAGTTTTAGTACGAATCAATTTCTTATAGTTAAATGCTGCTTTTAAATGCTCTTGCAAGGAGATGAATATTAGGGCTGGGCGATACTGATATCGATCCGATACCAAGTAAATACAGGGCCAGTATCACCGATATCGATACTGATACCAATACATTTTAATTTTAAAAGCATGCACTTGAACTTACATTCAACCACAGAAACCGAAAATTCTCGGGACAGCAGCATGTGTCCAAATTTCCATCTTAACCGTTCTATTTCATCAGGAACGATCTTAAAACAGTCCTTCCAGAAAAACGAGTTTTTTTGTGATTGTTGCGGGCAAAAATTGTAAAGTCCTTTCTTATTACTTCCTACGATAAGCAAGCATAACTACATCACAGAAAGTGCTGGAAATATTTAATTTCTCATCTTGTTTTATTTCAGACTGTAACGAGTGGAAATAAGGTGTGGCCCCTTTAAGAGCTGCGCGCTCCTGTTGAACGGTCTGCAGTATTATACTGTATGCGCACCTCGAACACCCCATGTGTGCGGGTCATTTCTGTTTGATGCTACTTCTTTTATCTTATTTTGTTTATTAAGTAGCGATGTGGACGGTAGAACATGTGACAGACAGTTATACGAGTTCGATTAGGGAATAAAGTGCTAGTTGTGAGATGCCAATCGCCTCTGTGAGTCTGTCTGGCCTCTGCAATAACTTCATCTGTGAGCTATCCCTATTTTTCTTCCCGACACAACGCGTTACAAGACCTTAATAAGCACATCAAACTTACAAAACATTGAGGAGTCAAACAAGTTCTGTAGCTTTACTAGAGGAATATGCTACAAAAAAATGAGTAGTAAAAATGAATAAATGAAATATTTAAAAATAAAGTGTGCTCCTGTTTTACAGTTTTTCGATGATGTTCACGTCGTGTAATTACGTCAATTCATAACGTTCCCATGGCAACAGGGGGAAACGGCTGCTCTTGTGTGAAGCAAACGCAACATTTTCCAACTTTCTGCTAAGATATATGTGACTTTTTTGCGACGAAAAATGCGGGGATTATGAAATCATGCAAGCCCCGCATATTTTGCGCGGAAATCAGCAATTTATGCGGCGAAATTGCGGAGTATTTGAAAAAATGCGACCCCCGCATAAATATGCGGACTTTGGCTGATTATGCATTGAATTCAGCGATCGCATAATCGCGTTTTTCTGGAGGGACTGTTAAAACAGGGCTTTAAGTGTAAAATACTGAACTTGTCCTTTAACAACAATTGTTACAGAACATAATCCAATCCACTTTGTAGGCTAATTCAATTCAAAAAGTCAATCCAACTTTTACCAAACTAGCCTAATTGACCTATGTTAAGCCACGCCCCCAAACACGATGAGCCAATCACAGTGCGCATAGCTAACACAATACACTCGGACATTCTCTGCTTCCACGTCCATTGAAATGCATTGCAGTTAGTCAGTTTTCATTCGTTTTTATGTTTTTTTTTCTTGTCATTTTAAGTTTAAAATGGTCAAACGGTGTGCATGGGGTACACGCAACTCCGACACTATGTATCCTGAGAGGCTGGGCGACGGTGTGTATTTTTTTACCCTTTCTCAAGCCACATCTCAACCGAGATAAGTGTCTGCTCTGGATTAAGTTATGCGGTAGAGCACAACACCAACTAAACGTGGATACATTAAACAAGAATTAAACAAGGATGTCTACCTCTGTTCTAAATCAACAACATATTGGAACGTTATCTTTAATATCTCTAACGTAACGTTAGCTAAGGTACTACTCAACCATTCGGTAGACCACACTTTAAGTCACTATATTTTTTTGAAAAGTGTATCAAGCTTAACTCAACCTGAATGAGCCATTTCTACCGTTTGGTGTAGTTGTGCAATGCTAAAAAAAATCCACTAGATGGCACTGTGTCTGTGAGCAGCATGCCATTTCAGTGTTCCTTCAAACAGCACACACGACCACTGATCTATATAGAATTATATAGATCAGTGCACACGACACAGCGAAAATTTGCTCCTCCTTTGATGACGCATATCGGCGGGACTTTTAAAGGTAAGACTATTTGGTTGACATATTATCGTTTCAGAGGAGTTGTTAAACAGAATTATGAAACTTAATTAAACAAAAATAAGTCTTATAAGGGTCAAATAATTTTTTTAAAACATGCTCTACCAAACGGTTGAGTTGTCCTTTTATGGTAGTGTTGGTAAAATTAGCTAATGTTGGTAAAATTAACTATTTACAATGAACAAAAGGGTTAGTGTTGTTAAAATTATTAATTTAATATTATTCAATATTATAGCAGCAGCCATCAGATTTTTTTATTGGTCAAGAAAATGCACTTAACATGACTTGTTCTGAATGTTGTTCTTTTATTATGAACAGACGTCTCAACCGTTTGGTAGAGGATTGTATCTAAAATACTGTAGGGTCTAATTAAAATTTTTTTTTTTTGATTGTTGTTATTGTTATCATAATTTAATAAAAAATGCAAAGACATAATTTTTCCTTTGCTTTTTTCATGGTGCGTACCTTAAAGGGTTAAAACGTTAACGTTAGCTTCTAGCTGCGTTGTACATCAGGTCACTTAGCTTCATTAACGTATCTTTAAATAACCGAGATAACAAATGTTAGCAATGTTGTGCTGAATGATTTATGTAAATACCACAGTGCATGGACAATGCTGATCCTCTATCTTGTTGTCTGAGATGGTGATGGCAACGAGATGCGGTTTATCACGTTTACACTGTGACCTGTACATTTTTGCCTGGAGTTGAAGCTTTTCATCACCTTCTCAACAATAAAATTATTAATATAACCCTCCAATGAATAGTTAAGGCCCTTTTGGTGACTTCGAGATGATATATAATCTTTCTATCTCCAAAAATCATCAATTGCCTCCTGTGAAATGTCTCCTACTGTGACAGCTGCCATAGCGCCTGTCACCGAATGTTGACTGTTTGTCCGAGTGAGTGGAGGGGGCGTGGCTTAGCCATAGGTCAATTATAGTAAATGCACTATTGTACACTACCGTTCAAAAGATTGGGGTCTGTAAGATTTTTAAGTCTGTTCTGCATTTATTTGATCAAAAATAGAGTAAAAACTAATATTATTACAATTTAAAATAGGCTATCTGTTTTCTATGTGAATATATAGTAAACTGTAATTTATTCATGTGATCAAAGCTGAATTTTCAGCATCATTACTTCATTACTCCAGTCTTCAGTGTCACATGATCCTTCAGAAATCCTTCTAATATGATGATTTAATGCTCAAGAAACATTTCTTATTATTATCAATGTTGAAAAGGAATTCATATTTTTGTGGAAACCCTGATACATTTTATGCAGAATTATTTGATGAACAAAGTTGAAAGAACAGCATATATGAAATAGCTTTTTTTAACAATGTAAAACCCTTGACTGTCACTTTTGATCAATTTAATTAATCTATCCTTACTGAATAAAAATATGAATTTCATTAAAAAATCTTACTGATGTCAACATTTTGAACCGTTGCGTAAACTTTTGGTTTGTTTATTGTGAAATTGTAGATGTTCTCTGTCATCTAATAAGCATTGTTCAGGGCTTCGTTTCCCAAATGCACTGTAACCCTGTGAGCAAACTCAGCAAACAACCAGCAGCGAACACTCTCTTTCAGAAGACTAGGAGAAATAGTTCTATCCTACACAATTATTAGTTAACATTCGCTTATTTTTTCACTTAGAAGCTTATTTTACGCACTGAATTTCATGCTAAATCAATAAAATTACTGGTAAAAAAAACCCCACATTTGGATTAAAATTTTTATGTGAGGATCAATCCTTTTCGATACAACGTCAGTATCGAAAATATCGATACTTCAGGATCGATCCGTCCACCCATAATCATAATTATGCCAATTAAACAATTGTGAAATTATGAATCAGTTGAGTTTCCATAACTCTGTAATATAATCACAATGCTTCTTTAAGTACCATTAGTCTATTGCATCAGACCTCTGCTTCAACTACCCACCTTCTATGCTGTCTGTAAATAGTGTTGTTTTTGTTTCTGTTATTGTTTCTGTTTCTGTTTGTATTCCAATTGTAATGTGATATGCAACTGCAACATTTCTTGGACTGGGCAAATGTCTATTGTCCATTTATGTATGAACTGGTTGTTTGTTCTTTACTGTTATTGTGAAGCGTCCTTGCGCTTGGGAAAGGCGCTATATAAATTAAAAACATTATTAGAAGCATATTATTATTATTATTATTATTATGAACATGGTGGACTGTGTACAGCTCAATTAAAGGCACACTGTGGAACTTTTTGTCCACTAGTGGCGCTCGACCTGTAATTTTCCCCTAGAGGCCACAAGCGCCGCAGCGCTGTCGCAAAAGTCCACAAACAGTCAACCGGTCAGCCTCCCGTGTCTTTAGATTATGTGTGTGCAGACAGTAGTTGACTTGTTGGTTGAAGAAAGATAATCGATTCACTATTGAACAAAATAATGATATAAATATAAGATTAGTCGCATAGACAAGGGTTGCCCAATCCTGCTCCTGCCGATCGTCTGTCCTGCACAGTTCATCTCCAACCCTAATCACACACACCTGAAGCAAACAATTAACGTCTTCAGGATCTCTTTAAAATTAAAGTCAGGTGTGTTTGATCAGGGTTGGAGATGAAATCGTGTTGTCGGGAAATCGTGTAACAAAACTGATATAACTCACAACATACTGCCGTTATTTGTAGGCTTCAGTTTGTTTGTCCTTTTACACACATACAAATATGAGCTGAAGGCAAAAAAATAACGGCAGTATGTTGTGACTTATATCACTTATAGCATCCTACTAGCTACCAGATTGATAATTCGCTACTCTACTAGTATTCCTTTATACATGAAGTTAAATGGAGGACAAGATAGATTCCGTAACATGGCCAGACAGACAACAAATTCGAAAAAATAGCAACCCGAAGTTACATAGTGCTAGTAAAAGCGATACAGACACCTTCAGGCTACGGCAGACGTGTCATTCAACCTATTTTAAGTCGATGTACCATCTCAACGGGTTTTGGTAATATATTTTAAAGGTTGAAAAGTTCCACAGTGTGCCTTTAAGGGAGGAGCTTATCTAATGGGGCTGATTCCATCGCTAGCTGTTGGCGGGGCTTGTACAATGTGACATCACAACTGAATGCATTCCTGAGCGGCTCATTTTGAGACACTGTTTCTGATTTATGGGGAAAATAACAAACAGAGTGGATGGTGTCACAGTGTCTGGTATGTGTTCCCCTGGGTGTCCACTAGAGCAGGGGTTCCCAAACTTTTCAGCCCACGACCCCCAAAATAAAGGTGCGAGTGAGTCGCGACCCCTACTATCATCGGAGGTGGTTAAAGTATACAAACATTGCGTGAAACGGTGCACACGCACTAATAGGCATACTTACAACACAAAAGAACACAACAGTCAAAACAACCATTATTTTATATTATACTACAGGGCTGTTGAATGCTTGATTCTGATTTATTGACTGCTACTGGTTTGCGCTTGGCAAAGATGTTCAGATAGCCATTGTTTTTTTTTACAACCATGACAAACGACTAAACTCCAACTTTCTCGTTTTACTAAGGCTGTAACGATAGACCAAACCTACAACTCGGTTCGTATCATGATTTTTTATTTTAGATTTAACAAAAAGAAAAATCATGTTTTCGGTGCTGATGCAGTGGTGACGCGTTCATGTAACAAGGGTGGCACTCCCAATAAAGTATCTAAAAGCTGCCACAAAGAATCGGCAAAAGTAATGATTATGAATATGTCAAATATAGCAAGGAGAGATATTAATTGTTTATTAATAAACAATGTTTTTCTGTGTCAATGTGCCGGCTTCAAGATGAAGTTGACGATGCTGACTCGCCATCTTCACAGTAACGTGCCAGAGAGAAATGCAGATTTCATACGGATTACATAAGCAGAGAGCAGTCTGTTTTTCGTTTTTAAATGTTCTGTTTAAAAGTTGACATCAAGCTTTCTATATATTTCTCAATTCTGTGAGGCAAGTAGCTACATTATACGCTGAGTTTCGGTTCATGAGAAAGAGTCCAGTTCACGCGCCGGCGACTCCGTGTCATGATGATCTATTTTCTACTATATTTACTTCTTATTCATTAAATCCAGGCAATTGGTTGATGAAACATTAATTAAAATTAAGATACAATTAATAAAAAACGAAATTTACTTTAAAGAAAGGCTTTGTGCTTTCTGAAGTCTCTGTGGAAGTTTTAAAGTCGCTTTCAGAGCGGTCATGTCCGAAACGGAGAACTGTCACATCCGTATTGTTTTTTTCCTCATAAATGCGAACACGAAAAAATAAAATAAAATAAAGAATATTTTATGTTCTGTGGAGGCCGACCCTTCTTCATCCGGTTATTAGCCTACTTTTGTTTTGTGTAATTCAGTGTAATTCGTAGAATTATTAAAAAAATATTTTGCCACATAAAAGTTAAAGATTTTTTGTGTCACGTCACATGTGTATTTCGCTCATATTAAATATAAAACGTATGTGTAGACTGATATTTTTCTAATGTCTTGACTCCTTTATTAAGGGGGTATGGATATATAAACAGACGTTTCAGTATTAAATACATTTTCTGATCATTTATATTTCAAGTTTTGACTGCAAATGTCACATCCATAACGCTGGAATTGCCCAATTTTAAAGAATTTATCCTCAAATAGTTTTTTGGTGTAGGTCTGCATATTTCCTATTATTTTAATTTCAAATAACACTAATAGTAATTTAAAAATGTGATAGCCCTACGTCACATCACACTCCACTGTTATGGTGGCAATTTCAGTATTTACTCACTAACATTGTTGTGGAAACACAATAAGAATGGAAACTAAAATATGGAAGTATCGTGCTACAGCGCACATTATATTAGCTGCAGTTCTGGCGCTTCAGTCCCAATACACTCAAACACTCAACGTACATTCATATCACATGTTAATGCAGCGGTAGAGTTACACTCACAGGACACTGCACTTATTCGCAAAAGTTAATTATTTAATCGTGCTTTAAAGCTATGCCAGGTAAACATTTCATTGGCGTTCTGTACATGATGTACTTTTTCTGAGCGCGCACTGTCAGACAGCGCCAAACTGGATTTTTGTTGGGAGACCCATCTGATAGCGATGGGGAACCGAGACCGAGAGAGCTACATAAAGCTACATGGAAAAAAATATTTGAAATTTTGCTGTTTTCATGGATACAAAAAGTTGAATGAACCTCCCCTCAACAAAGAATAAAAAGACATGACCCTCCCCTATTTTCCTCCGGTGGACCTTTTTTCAATAAATACCGAACGGTCCCTTGGAAATCATCTCGCGACCCCCCCTCGCAGTCTCACGCCCCCCCGGGGGGTCGCGACCCCTACTTTGGGAACCACTGCACTAGAGGTCTCTTCCCCAAATCGTCACCTACTCACTATGAACTGCAATTCCCATAGTCCTTGTCTGTTCTCATCATTTGATCATTGCACACAGCTGTTTCCCATTACCCTGTTAGTTCTGTGTGTATAAATACCCTGTCTGTTTCTGTGTTCATTGTGGATTCCTAGTTTTCTGTGTGTTGCCCTTTCCTGTTCCACTCTGTATTGTTTCTTGTTTTTGGACTGTCTTTTATGGATTTAGACCTTTTGCCTGGATGTTTACGAGTACGGATTACCCTAATAAACTGCGCTTGGATCTTACCTATTTTCTCGTGTGCATTCCGTGATTTTTACCATAATAGGGTGATTGTGTACACACATAGCAGACACATGATTATGTTCAAAAACAATATAAAAGTGAATTTTGCATAATAGGTCCCCTTTAAACAAATACTAGATGTTAGCTAACTGCATGATTTATCTTATCTTAGAACTGGGCATTACTGCCATATGGACATTACTTTGACACAGTCACCTCTGATAACAGATCACTCTTAATAACCTAGAAACATGCATTTTCTGTAAACCAGCTTTAAAATTATATGTATTGTGAAAAGCGCTATACTAAGGTGAAAATAAAATGATCCAGAATAAATCCAATGTGTCATAATAATAATAATAATAATAATTCGTTACATTTATATAGCGCTTTTTCTGGGACCTCAAAGCGCTTCACATATGGAAGGGGGAATCTCCTCAACCACCACCAATGTGCAGCATCCACCTGGATGATGTGACTGCAGCCTCCGATACCTGTCAACCCTCCCGTTTTTCCCAAGATTCTCCCGTATTTTACCTTGCTATCCCGCTATCATCCCGTTTAAATATTTTCCCATATTTCTCCCGTATTTTTAATCTTTCTATAAAAAATAAAAAAAAATCCCACTGGGCTCAAACCAGTTAAGCGGAAATCCCGCCCTGCAGCTAATTTCATTGGTTAAGGTTACGGGTAGGTTTAGGGATCAGTGTTTGGTGTAGGCAATCAGTACTGTGATTCAGATGACCAATAAAATCTTTAGAATCGGCTACAGGGCGGGAAAAAAAATCGCGCCCAGAAGCACAGCAGCCTCCCGAGAACATGAGAGAGATGGCATTGGAGACTGTATGTAAGGCTATTATGTATGTAATACAGAGATTATGTATTTATTTATGTTAATATCTGCACAATTAATGTTTATTTAGCCTACCTCTGCCATCTAGCCCCCCTGTTGACAGGTATGCATCTCCTGTCCTTCTCCATTAAAACCATACCCAGAGATTTACCAGTACCTACATTACAAAACATTACAATGTGAATTATAGCACATTCAAGCTATACAAAGCTGTTAAAAAATCTGGGGTTAGTAATCTTTTTTTAATATTGTTATTTGAAAGAAATTTATACTTTTATTTAGGATACATTAAATTGAGCAAAAGTGCTAGTAAATAAATGTATAATTAGGGATGCAGCGATAACGATATCAGTATCAGTACTGGGCCTGATACCGCGCTCATGTACTCATACTCATTAAAATGCTCAGATACCACCAACCGTGTTCAGTACAGTGCATGTGGCAAAGAAACACCGACAACAGAGCAAACAGAGAGCAGAATGGATATATTAGAGAAGGATGTCTATGAAGTAAATGTATCAAATTAATAGAATGTTAAACAAATTAAATATTTACACCTATATAGCTGGTGTGCGCAAGCTGATAAATGAAACGCACGGAGTGGATTGAGCATGCAGCGGCACAGAAACGTTAGCTTGGCGAGCACACCTTTTGCACAGACATCGCTGGAAAGTTTGTAGTTTGGTCGGATATGGCAATAACAAAGAAAGTAAAATGAGGAGCATATTACTAACGTTATCTGAAAGTAAAGAGAGAGTGCATACTTCAGTTGCATGCTCTTAAATGCTGATCAATCAATTGAAACTAAATATGTGCAAGTAATAACATGTTACAAATAAGTTTTCTTTGCGCAAACACCCGAAGCGCACGTATTGCGCACAGACAGCATATTGCCAATTGCCTTGAAGTTCTCTTTCATTTCTTGTGCTTGAAAGGGCAAATTCACACAAAATTATGTAAAAATGCCTGCACAGGCAAGTATTCTTGCGAAACATAGTCGGTTTTGTCTTAAGTGAACATAAACAGTTGAAAAGAAAACGCCTGCTGTAACAGTGCAGTGGAACCGTGCAGCTGTTACAGTGACAGCAGCCTAATAAACCTACTGCTGTCTTTGTCCTCAATGTTAATCAAACAACAAAAGACAAGAGGAAATCACTCACTGCTCTTGACTGGCTGCGCCCTGCTGGAGTATCTCTAAATATTCACAGTGCTATTAAATTCAAGATAAAATATGATAGAGCAATAATATGAACAGTGTTCCTACAATACATTTTAACAGGCATAATTAGGCATGAAAATAACTGAAGGAAATGTCTATTTGATTCATATTCTTTTGGTTTCTCTGCCCAATATTTTTAAAAATTAAAAATGCAATGAAAATACAGGTATCGGTACTGTATCGGCAAGTACTAAAACTAAAAATATTGTATCGGACTCGTTCTGGAAAAAGTGGTATTGGTGCATCCCTATATAATGTTACTAAAGATATCCATTTCAAATAAATTCTGTTTCCACAAAAAAATTAAGCAGCACAACTATTTTTAACACTGATAATAATAAGAATTGTTTCTTGAGCAACAAATCAGCATATTAGAATGATTTCTGAAGGATCATGTGAAACTGAAGACTGGAGTAATGATGCTGATCACAGGAATAAAGTAAATTTTGAAGTATATTCAAATATATATGAGGTGGTTTAAATTGTAATACTATTTCACAATATTACAGTTTTTACTTTATTTTTGTACAAATAAATGCAGCATTGGTTAATATAAGAGACTTCTTTCAAAAATATTTAAACAATCTTACCCCCAATCATTGGAATGATAGTGTATACTTATATACTGTAGTTACATGCATTGGGAATATGATTCCCTGCGAATCATATTCGTGTCATTGCCTTTTGGGCATTGTGCTCTACCGGTTGAGCTTCAGGAACACACCTGTACCTCACCTTGGAAGCTCTTGTTGTGTCCTGAAGGGAATGAGTTGCCCAGCATCACCACAGCGGGATCAATAAGAATCTCCCGACTGCGACCCAGTGATCCCGTAATCTCTCGCTGCCCTCCACCGCCGTCCAGGCGCAGGGTCAATTCGCTGTCGTGCCGATCTAAGTGAATGTCATGCCATTCTCCGTTGTCTAAACGATAAGAGGGCATTGTCAAGTTGAAGTCCCCATCACCGAGGTTGTAGAAGACACTTAACAGACCTTGATAGATCTAAGAAAGGGGGGGGGGGGGGGGGGGGTTGGGAGTGGGGGAGAAAGAGAATGCTGTCAGCGAATAAAATTAATGTAGTTTTGCAGATTATATGAGGAATCAGGAGAAAATATTGAGCCAAAGACAAAGAACAATTGTGAAATTATGAAAATAGTGGTAGTAAAGAGAAAAAGAGTGAAAGAGGCTCAGTATGGTAAGGAATAGACCCACTGGGGACTGAAGACATCAGACTGGGCCAGAATCGGATAAAACAACTGAGCACTAACAGAATTAAACATATCTGTCCTTTAATTGGAGACAATGGGAGCAAAAAATTCAATATGGTGTCAGTAAGGTTTGCCACTATATTCTTCTGTTGCCTCTCAGACTCTCTAGGGGTCAGCTGTGAGACTTTCTTTTACTCTCTCTTCCCCTTTGTGTGTGTTTTATGCTCTTTTTATACTGATTGCTTCATATAAATCAAGCGTTTCTAAGGCACGTTTTATTATTTATGAGGGCATGTAAGATAAAAAGTTTGTAATAAAGTACAGTATAAAAGTCATCAGTTTTGTGCTTTGAATCATTCAACAAGCCCTTCACTGTAATGTATTTGCCTTATTTTTAACAGTCTAATAATAATAATTTAACAGGTGTTTTACTTTACAAGCAAATGCTTACTAGCCATAGCTCCATATCTGGTGGAAAAAAGGGAAACGCCTGGTTTAACAATGAGATGTGTATTAGTTTGTGAGACACACCGGCTTGCCAATCTCCTGAAGAGAGCCCCAACCTTCATTTCAATTTCAGAGTCTTTCTGCATGTGTCCCAGAGAGCATAATTTGCTAGCCTCCATGACATACTGGCTTTGTTGTGCAGGATAAAACAGGACTAATCAATGATGCAAAAGGCAGTGAGGCTCTCTCACATTTGTATACAGTTGAACAAAAACTGTAAACGGTATACACGAATAAACACGATTGACCTCTATGAACTTCCTCCTCTCCCACAGCCTACTGAATTTCACCTGCGGTACAGCTCACAAGATAATCTCAAACCAGATTGTTAGAATATTTGCAATATATGCAATAATAGTTAGAATATGCTGGGTAGGTATTAAAACCTCAAGGCATTCTAATTAACAAGAACATTCATTTTAATCTGTCCATGGAAAATCTGAGATTTTTCCTTATGGCTTAAGATTTACCCCACAAATGACAGTAGAGATGCTCTCTATTTTCCACAGGTGGATGTGAAACGTGCCTCCACGCCCATCATCCTCACCAAATGATCCAGAAACCAATGTCATCTACAGGAGCAGCAGGTAAAGCCATCTGCCCAGTTACATGTTTCAGAATTAGAAGCATTTGATCATGGACCATTGGATCTTAAGTGCATAGTATTAAGTATGTTTGGCTTCCCTAACCACCTTTTCATATTTTGTTACGTGTAAACAATATTATGAGACATCGTTAATCAATGTCATGACAAAATCTAGGGAATCATTAAATGAATCATTTTTGGTGGTTGGTTATAAAGGGATGAGACATCAGGTGTTGAAGCTGAACTGAAGCATTTTCTCAGAGGAGGGAATAAAATGGCTCAAATTGAATGAGAAAATAATCAGCAGTATAAAAATAAAACAAATTATAAGCTCAAATGGATTTAAAAAAGAGCTTTAAACCAACACACAGTGATGGATCTTCATAAGACTTCATAAGGCCTCATTTCATAAGTTCACAGCCAACAGATATGTCAGGAAAACAACAATATGTGATTGTTGTTGTTTGATCTTTTAGAGCCTTGGTTCTCAACCAGATGGTCGGGACTCACTTGGGGCCTCAGGAAACTTTCAAAAAGGCCTCAATATCGCTTAAGACAAAACAAGCATTAAAATATACTACTAAACTAATGAAAATCAAGATATATCTTATTTTAAATCATCCCCTTACTTATTTTACTTTTTCATTAAAGAACTAGGGTTCCCACAGTCTTAGAAAACCGAGATATATGGGGTAGCCTCATTTTGCAAAGTGTGATTTCTAGACCTGGAAAAGTCTTGCAAATTAACTACATACTATATATTAAATTATATGGGGATTTTATATAATGAATATAGTTACCAAGCTCTAAAATATTTTATCAGGTAAAAATTGTGAACTGTGAATCATGAACAACTGGAAAGGTGGAGCTGTCTGTCATCAAAACCTTCAATAAAACAAAAAACAATGTAATTTTGATATACCAACATTAAAGCAAAAACATCCATACTTTGCATCTGGCGCATGTTACCTCAACATGATTTAACGTTTCTCTGTAGAACACTATTTATCAAGTTTAAATCCATTCTTTTTAACAACCAGCATCCATCTGAGGCTGCGTATAAGGTTGTTTTCTGGTGTCATGCTTAAGATTATCAGATAAAATCAACTCAATAAATCTGTAAACATATTCTGAGTCAGAATCCCATGAATGCAAGGAAAACAGACTACATTGATAATCTACTGCCGCTAATGGATATGAGGCTAAATCTCTTGAGAAGAAATTAGATTATCAAACTATTATTTCCTCCTCATCCGTTGATGACAAGAACACCTTGCTGGAAATGTCTCAGTGAGTTGATGCATCATAATCAGACACAACAGGCAATGTTAAATGGATATTGGCACATCACATCAATTAGCATTATTGCTAAGGTAATTGAGAGGAGCACAGCAGGAGATTAAGTTTTAATCTTTCGCACATGGCACAAAGGCAGAATCAGTTCCTGCACCACTGTGAAGCCTCACAAGAATCACAACATAAACAGGTAATGCAATCTGTACCCTGCCACTTTAGGGATATATAAAATGTCTTCTATCTCACAGACACGTCTAATTCATGCCGCAAATAAATCACCCACATTTTACATGGGAGAGAAAGAGAGAGAAGAGAGGAAGAGAAACAAAGCAGCAATCAGCAATCCTACCACATAATCTTAAAGCAGGTGTTGGGAGGAAAAAAATGAAAACATGAAAAATGAGACAGCCTTGGAGTGAGAGGGTAGACGGCATGCATTCTGCAAGTGTATCAGACGAATCGGGAGACGCATACTAATGCTTCCATGATTAAACACGATCTCGTTGCTCCATTCAAATTCTCACATTGCACCTCTGTTGCAACAACGTTCGCGGGGTCTGGCAGATGGGCTGCTAGTACAGAGCACATCAAGAACAAATAATCTTTATATTCTTGTGGTCAACGCTGCTCATTTGTTTTAAGGACCTTTCATGGGCACAAATTAGTGGGGAAACAGATGAGACATTAAAAACAGGGTGTTCAATATTTCTATTATTTTAACATCTAAGTTCATATTAAATTATAAATATAATATTGTTCAAAGTTAATTCAGATTTATTCTTAACACATTAATGTCAATTAAAGCTACAATATGTAAGATTTTTGTATTGAAATATCCAAAAATCACTTGCACAGTGTGATATATTTCATGCAGTTGTGTACTTACAATATCCCAAAAATTCCCAAAGATTTCCAATTTTAAATAATGGCTCGTCCATGTTTACTTGTCGCATGTCAATGACGTGTTATCCCTGGTTTCCGCATAGTAACCATGGCGACAGATGTGGACAACTGAGTTACGTCTAGCGGCACGCTGATGCTGTTGTTGTTTCATTCGAACATTATGGACCATGGCAAGCAGACTTTAGGACAAAAGGAGACTAAAACGAGGATCAATATCAGCGTGCCGTTTTCGAGATGCCGAGAGCTCCACGTCCGCGACTAACTAACTAATTCTGGGATGTACTTTATTAGACGGGTGAGCAAATGTACATAAAACTAATCAATGTTATATAGCTCAACATGATGAAATGTTAGAATATGATCAGTATGTTATTCTAATGCTGATATAGCTTACTACTAGTCTCATATAGCCAACAAACTAACACATAGAATAACATTATAACTTTCAACACACTCAAATGCAACATGCAAGTGTGATAGTGTAGACCAAGTGAAACAGCGCTGTGTTACCTCACAAGTTTCATTCGTCTAGTAAACTGACCTGTGGGAGTATTAATACAGCACTTGCGTGTAGTTCGGTAGAATGAAATGTCCTTATTCCTTTATATCCACGGGACTCGCGTGTGGCACTGATATCTGTGTCTCATTAGCAATCGCGCCCTGCTTCATACCACAGTCATGTTAAAAACACTGTATTCACTCGTCCATAAACATTATTAGATCCATCACCATGATGACAAGTTCCATAATTCTGCTTATGCGTCATCAACCTACACCTTTGTTATTGTAAGAGGTTAGCGACCCCTAGCGACGAAAAATGTACATATTGTAGCTTTAATGTCCAAAAAGTTTATTTTTAGTTTCTATTAAATCAAAATAACCCCCTTTTTTTGGGAAAATAACTAAATTATATTCAAAAGGAACAAGATAATAGTACATCTCCAGCAGAAAGAATATTCAAGGGAACTGAAGGGGATGAGAGAAGAAAAGAGAGATGCTTTCAAAAGCACTAACCTCCAGTTTGAGATATTCATTCTGCTCTTTGGACAGCAGGCTGAGGATAGAGCTGCTGTGTTTGCGTGTCCGGACCAGGACCTGAATCTGCGTGTGTCTGGCCGGGAGCGTGAAGGCCAGCTGAAAGTGTATGTGACTCCTTCCATCAAAAGAATACTCCGGGACCTCTGTGAAACACAAATGTGTTCTTCAAATGCAGTCCTTAAAAAGGATGTATAAACACTTCAGTGAAAAACACACTGTGAGAATATCGCAGGATGCAATTACATAAAGAAGCTCTACAAATTCATAACACTTCTGAATGCGATTTGTGCCAAGATTTAGTGTGTGTGAAAATCCTGCCTGGGTGCTAACACTATCCCTCCTACACAGAGCAATTCAAAGATATTCACTGGCCCACTAAAAATGTTTCCACATCCATTCAGTCATCCTCTTTAGCAATGACTTGTCTCCTTTATCTTTTCAGCCTCAGTCTCTCTCACCTCCCACTTATTTAAATAATAGTTGTCCCAAAGTTTCCAAGCTATGTCTGAGTAATTACCCTTTTCACACTGATGCCCGCTGTACCCAGGTGTGCACTGACAGCTGAAGGAACCCCACTCGCCGTGGCAGCGGCCCCGGGTCCCACAGGAGGGAAAGCCCATGTTCACACAGCTACTGTCCGTCATCAAACATCCTGGAGCACTGCCAGAGGAGTCGGCCGGTGAACCTAGGTCATAAAACTGAGAGAGAGAGAGAGAGAGAGAGCGAGAGCGAGAGCGAGAGCGAGAGCGAGAGCGAGAGCGAGAGCGAGAGCGAGAGCGAGAGAGAGAGTCAAAGTGAGGGATACAGACTACCAGAAGTCATGTAAACACTGAGAGAGGACTGAAAGAAAGTGATTCAAATATTGGAAATATAAATAAGGCAGAAAATAATGGTCAGGATAGGCCAAACTGGGGGGCCTTGAGAAGAGATGGAAGAAAGAAAGTTCATTTTATCTTATTTGTGCATTCACCTTTAATCCAGCCTGCCATAATGAATATTACTATGCCGAGCAGGCCAAAGCCACTTAAAAAAAGCAGGCCTGCAGCACTCTGTATAAACAGAATGGGGAACCTTGAGGTCTTAAATTCTCTTCACAAGAGAACAACCATGCACCACATTACATCAATTTTTCCTTTCATCTGATGACTCTTATTTATTCATGCCCACTTCTCTTAATGTCATGTAATTGAAGTGGCTGCAGTATGAGTTTGACCCTGTGCGGGAACAAGTTGCACCCGAGCACAGCTGATTTACTTGCAGATAAATAAGCAGAAGGACTGCGTTAATTTAGACAGGTTGGTTTATTGTCATTTGTCTCCTGATAAAGAAAGAGGTGAAATCTCCTGAGCCACAGTGTGGAAACATTGGACCTAATACAGGCTAACACTCTCCTTACACAATACATGACCAATAGAAAGAAAGCATTTATAATGTTCTCTTTTAAAGAGAACAATAGAGACAGGTCATTTACAGTAAAGCTACTGATCAATAGTGAAATTCATTCAGCAGTATTATGCTGAAATATTTAATCGCGATTAATCGCATTAATGTCACAGTTAACTCGCGATTAATCGTAATTAATCGCATATTTTTATCTATTTTAAATGTCTCTTGATTTCTTTTTGTCCCATTATTTTTTCTCATTTTAATGCTCTTATCAACATGGAAAAGTGGATAGGCTTGCTTTGTGCAAATGTTTTTTATTGAAAACAACATTGGCATATACTGTGTTCAATTTCACACTAACATTCTTAATTGGACCAAATAATCTCTCACACAGTGTAACACTGTCCATCAATAAAAGGGTGAAAGAAATACTGACGAGGTCCTGATATTGACGAGGGGGTGGAGAATTCGCATCAGCTGTGTGTGTGTGTGTGTGTGTGTGTGTGTGTGTGCTTTGCCATCATCAAGTGGTATTTTAGACTGGACGTGCTTCGATGATAGCTCAGTTCACAACGACAAACACACAGATCACTCTTTGGTCTTGTCAATGGAACCATTTGGCAACTTTTTAAAAGTAAACTTTCCATTCAGAATCTTATTGGCATCCATTTCGGCGTCTCGCGCTCGTCATCCACTCAAAACTTAACGTTAACCAACTATTTGGCCGGCTCGCAAGCCCAAACAAGTGTGTGCGGCGCACCTGTTGTTTTGTTTCCGGTCCAGCTAGATCCGCTTGCGCTTTGGTTGATGAAGCAACAAAACGTCCTCACGCGGCGCAAGCCATTGAAATGAATGTGTTTCATAGCGCCGCGCATGCTGCTTCCTGTTGCAAAAGCATGTGAAAAAACGACAAAGTTTGCTAGGCCAAAAAGGCCGTTAATCGTGCGATAAAAAAATTTACGCCGTTAAAATGGGTTTGCATTAACGCCTTTAATAACGCGTTTAACTGACAGCCCTAATATATATACACACACACTATATTTATATAGTTATAAATATAGCTGCGAGCAGCAATTACGGGCCCAAGCCTGTGGCACAGCCAACCCGGTGCCTTGTACTGTATATATACACAGAGTATAAAGCATAAATAAGTATACACCCCCTCAGAAAGTTACCAGATTCAACAATTACTCTTTACGTTGAAGACCTTTAGGGTTCCATGACGATATAATGTTCCAGCAAGTCTACTTGATCGCCAAATTACCAAAGAAGCTGCTTACTAAACAAGCATGTCTACATTAATCAGGAACATAAGATTTTCTTATCAAGGTGTTCAAATTTTGTGTTGCAAAAATGAGAACACCCTCCTGAAAGTTACAAACTAAAAATTAAATAAAAAATGTTCTGGTGCAGTTTTTGTAGTGCAGTGAAAAGTGACAGGTCCTCCCAGAGAAGGTTGGTGGTAGTAAAGTTCTGAGGAATGGGGGAGTTGTGCTTTATCAAAGGTTTTATGAAATCACATACAAAATCTTGAAACATAAGATGCTACCTTCTTCTTACTTCCTGCATTGTTGGGCACTTTTTCAACATGACAGTGACTATAAATTCTCAAAAGGTGAAAAAAAGTATTTCACCCGACCTTAACACTATCGGGCACCTGTAGGGGATTTTGAAGAGAAGTTGAGCAACACTCCCCATCAAACACCAGGGCACTCAAGGAGGTGAAAATTAGATGTGAAAATTTGTCATGAACTTGTTCACTTTATGCCATGAAGGATCAGAGCAGTAGTTATGGAGGACATACTACGTACAAGAATATTAAATGTTTCTTTGATTGAATTAAGGGTCATTTTTGCAACCCCAAAGGTTGGGATCGAAATTATTTTTTTAAAGGAGTCTCTTTTGTTCACCAAATTTGCTTTTTTATCAAATTTATTTTTTAATAAAAATACAGTAAAACAACAATACTTACACTTTAACACTTCTTTTTCTATTTTTGATTTATTTTTTAATTGAAATTAATCCTGTGATGTAAAATCAAAATTTTGTAAAATGTAAATGTCTTTACTGTAACTTTTAAACAATTTAATGTATCTTTGCGGAAGGAAAGTATTCATTTCTTAAAAAAAAAAAAAAAAAAAAAAAAAATCCTAGTGACCCCAAACTTTTGAACGGTAGTTTATGCCACATTGCTTTGTTTTGTCAAAGTTGTTACTGCCCTAGGTTGTTTTATTTCAGTTAAAGTCACTCTTGGATCAGCCACACTGCTGCTCATTCATGTGTTTATTTCCTAATGAAAAACATTTTTTAAAACTTTTATAGTAACTGTTAGTATATGACTTTTGGGACTTTTTCGTAGTTGTAGCCGAACGACCCATTCTCACAAGTCTCACTTTTTATTTTGATTTGCTGTGGTTGCATTTGTGGGCTGCTTGTTTTTGGTGAACACCTCTGCACGGTTGACCTTTTCACCATAAGGTTTAGGGTTGTTTGGTTTATTTTTTTCCTTTAGTTTGGATTTAGTAAAGGATTGCACTTTCTCTTTAATTGGATTCATAGCTCAAGTAAACCTGTGTAACCTTTTAAGTAAAATACTGTAGTTTTCTGCATGTACCTCCCAAGGTGGAGCAGTAAATGGCATAATATCCTTAAATCTTAAAACCACTTTGCCATGCACCCCATCACACTGTGTATTTGTCACCAAAAAGCCTACTTAGAACTCTCACGGGTCAACAACAGGGAAAGAGCAAAAGGACGTAAACCATCTGTGAAAAGTGTGTGGGCAGAAGAGAGTTTAAAATAGCAATTCTACCTCTGTACTTCCTCCTTCCACAGTCTATGCCCTACTCGCTAGTCAAGCTGCAGTAGCCTAAGTGAACCCTTCTATGCTGTTCCTGTGTGTCTGATGAACACTGGTCAAGTGTTTTAGAGTCAAGAACTTTCAGCTGATTCACGGTGTTAAAATGAGAAACAAACAACCACCCACCATTACAAACCTTGACATGATAACGTGGGGCGAGATCACAGATCGGTTAAAAAGACAAGTGGCATGGTCATTTATAACTCTGTTGAAATAACTCTTCTTAGAAAACTAAAATTTGACAGCGTCTGCAAGCCCCATGTGGTCATGGTAAGCATCTTTGCTTGTCAATATAGGGGCAGTATAAAAATATACCGAATTGTCTACTCAGCAAAATTCTGGAAAAAGAAAAAAGTATCATGTTTACACAAAAACATTAAGCAGCAAAACTTTTTCAACATTTATAATAATAAGAAATGTTTCTTGAGCACCAAATCAGCAGAACATTCATTTATTTTATTTTTATATAAAAAAAGTGCAATTATACATTTAAATATAAAAGGTGAAGGCTGTGTCATAGTAAGGCTCCATATCTAGAATGCAACTTCATCAAGCTCCGTCAAATTTCTCAATTTGAAAGATACTTGAAAGGCAGTCTCCGTTGCACATATTCCAATTCACAAAAAGCAATTAGCGGAAAAGGAAGCGGCTCTAAGCTTGTCCAATTGAATCATTGACTCCACCGTTCGCTAAACAAATCGGAATCATTCAGTATGTTCACAGCAGTATGTTGCTCAGACATGGCAGCTTTTCTGCTGTGGCTTTGTTTTGAACTATTTTTCATAGAGCAAAAACAGTCAATATTGCGTCTAAAATCTCTTCTAAAGGTCACTTAATATTTACTTCCTGCTACTTGTTTATTGAACTGTTGTTTAAAATCAATGTCACATTTGCAATCGTTCTAAAATGATGGAAAACGACCATCGACAACGTCTTAGACCCTTTCATTTGCCCCTTCAAAAAAATTAAGAAAACCTCACCTTGCTGTCCACAATGAGGTTTCGGATACAGCCAGTGAAGTGCTTGTGTTGAAGTTGTGGGTAAATATATGGCAGGTTCTCATTCACTCCTCCAAGCTGAAGCACCTGCGTCATATTCAGATGCCTGAAAGCACATCAGAAGGGACCCTTGGCATTAATGTGCTGTATGTTATGGAGACGTAATTTTCCTCTAGAGATTAACTCCGATAATTCATTTGACCTTTTAGATTGAGACCTTTGTGTGACTATCAATATTTCAAGACGTTATTGAGTTCATAATTGGAATGAGGCTCCATACTTGTCCATATTCGGTGTAATGCCAGTAACTTCACAGGAAGTGTGGTCTTCAGTAGTTAGCCAGCTGCCCACTCCTTCCATCTCCATGATAGTGGCTCCCGCACAGCGGTCAAGTGTAAAACGCACCTCCTGGGAACAAAAGTGTGGAAGAAAGGAACCTTTATTAACACACAAATGTAGGAATTTGACTTCCATGAAACACCACAATTAAATGGCGGCATATTAAACGTTCTGAGACTGAACATTTTTTATGTAGCACCAATGATGTACATGTAAAATTAATAATAATAATAATTTTGAAACAAACCACTTATTTTCCCTTTAAATGTATTTAACATATTGAATCTGTATTGAAGTTTTTACTACAAACTTCATAGAAATGTGGTTATGTTATTTCTGTTTGGGTTGAATTTGACTCCGCAAAAACACTGCTGAAAAATATAATACAAATAAATCAATTGGGAAAAGAGATACGGAGTGTACAGCAGTCAGACACATTTAGAATGTAACGATTATTTTCATGTTTTTCTTTAGCTGTGGTCTCTAAGACCAAACAGAACGAATGTAGCATTTTTCAAGGATGATGTTTAAGTTATATGATCAAGTTAAAACTTTGTTTATAAAAATACTTCTTATGCAAATTTGGAAAAGTATCAGCCAGATACATCAATGTTGGATACATATTTCTAGCTAATAAAACATCCGGTAACACTTTATTTCGATAGTCCTCTTAAGACATTCTACTATAGTGTAACTGCTTAATATTTACTAACACTTAATTTTGATGGTCCCCCAACATATTTTCTCGATGCCTTAAGAAACTTTTCAATCAAAGTTTTAGTGAAATGGACTTTCAATCATACACTTAAATCATACACAGTTGTTCAGTGTATGATGTAAGGGTATGATTGACAGTCCATTTCACCAAAAATTGAGAATCACACACTTTTAGACTTTACAGTCACTCTGAACACAACAAACTCATACAGTTTGAGGAGATGCATGACAAATGAAAAACAACGTGTTCTAAAATTGGCTAAAAAATATCACACATATAACATCTGAGTCAGTGATCATTATACACTGGCTCAGACTTTCTGCAACTAGCATTGACTAATCCAGACTGTAAATAGGGACAAAAATCTGGGCAAAAGTCATCTAGAGTTTCCAGCTTTTAAATGTCTTCTAGAGATTATTACATTTATTTTGCTTGTACAGACACTTAAATCACCAAGTCTTCTCACCAATATGTTTAACTCTGGAAGAAGACAAACTTCACACTCTTTCTCCATTCTCTGTGGAGGCTAAAGCCTCAGGCACGGTATTATTAAGCACATAGCATGTCAAGAAGCTAAAAAGTTCCAACTTGCATCGTTCCCTTCACACCCAGCAGGATGCTTACATCCTGTTTGCATTGAACAATAAGGATTATAATTTGAAGAAATTTCAGACTGACCCTAAGGCAAATTCCACCCAAGCAAGACTACTTGCAAGACAAGCTAGCACTACTACAGCGACTAACAGCAACGACAAAGAGGCCTTTGGATCTGAAACCGTTCTGGCAACACTGAATACAATACAAATTAGCACACTAAACAATGTTTGGGATCAAGTAAACCCAGCTAACAGCTGCGACCAAAGTTCCTCTGTCCCTCTCGGGCAGTGAAGATGGTTTCAGACCAGATAGTAAGACTTTGACGTCTTGTACAGAAGTACTGAGGTGTATTATTGGAAGAAGCTGCCGAGGAGAGACGGCAGTCAGTCGCTTGCTAACGGTGAAGGCTTACTTTGCTGTTGCTCCTCACATCCAGTCTGTGCCACCGTCTGTCCGCTACATTCACGTTGCCCGGCAACTGCAGGACCAATGTACCCGAGCCGTGGTTAATTTTCAGGGTGGGGGTGCCGTCAATCAGTTCTGAAGAGAGAGAGAGAGAGAGAGAGAGAGAGAGAGAGAGAGAGAGAGAGAGAGAACAACATAGTTGGACTGTTACAACCCAAATACAGGACTACAAAGGAGTGGAGGATGGTTATAAAAACACAACCCTGAACACACACACACTGCCTAAAAACTACCAAGTAAAAGTGTTTTATAAGTTCAACTAGCAGCAGGCTTTTGACTAACAAATGCATCACGTAAACTCGCGCTTTGTTTCACATTACAGGGTCAAGTAAGCGCTGCAGAGCCTGTCGCAATTACGATTATATTATCCTCTGGCATAATAGGAAAAACATATTACGGAAAGTTCTTCTTTTTGTCTGAGTTAGTCGATTGGCAAATTAAAAATTAATGAAGCCAGGAAGACTCCCCTAAGCATCGTATATTCTAACAGAGTCTGAGCATACAGGCAGAAATGCCTTCAACTAATTTCCCATTTATCAGCAGGATCTTTGCTGTTAAATAAGCCCGCCGTGCCCATTTTGGCCGATATGTCTGTCTGTCGTTTGTCTCACAAACCTGCTTTCCGGAAACAGTGTCTTTCAATTCTCCCTCTATTTTCTTATTTTTCATCCTCTTGAGCTCTCCCTTTGATGCACTCTTTTCATTCCTGTAAATAACATGCACTTCCTCTCAGCTCGGCTATGTTGCACTGTCTGGCGCTCACCATCTGCAGACCATGAAACTGAACTTTTGTTGGTTACAGTGTTTTTTGTATACTGTTTGAGAGGATAATGTATAAGATGAACTGCAATTAAGCAACACTAGACACTTCTCAAAACACATGTACCCACTTCATTAGCTTAAATCAAATGATTGACTCTCCAGACATATTGTCCGGGCTAATTCCCGCACACCGTCATTAAAACTGGCTGATTTATGTCGCCCATCTGTGCTTATTCTCGCTGTCACTCTATTTCTCCTATTATTTCTTGCACAGAGTGTTTCAGCAAGTGAATGTCTTCCATCATCATCCCCTGCATGGTTTAACCCATTCAAGTGGCTCATGAGTGCTGAGGGACTTTGTCTCACTCTCACGGTTGAGGGGGAGTTTGGTTAGCACATGCTGTCAGACAAATAGAGCAATAATGGAAATAATGGCTCAGAAGTACTGTTTAATAAAATTGCTCGGTACTTTGCAGGTGTTAGTTGAGTAGGTATTACTCTGGTCAGCTACTTTTATATGGTGAACAAGACTTTTTGGTGTATAACCCATTAGTGCAGATAAAATGAGATAACCCCTCATTTTGTTTAAACTTACCTTTCGTTAAAATTTAGTTTTCTCTCTCAAACTTTGTTATAATATTCCCACATTTAATTAATCAATTCTTCAAATTATTTTTAAAATTTACTACTTATCTTTAAATGGTGTAAATTAATTCTTTATGAATGTAATACATTTATTGTGATAATCAAATTTACATGGTCACAATATTTACCTTGTCACCATTTAATTTTAAGTGTTTGAATTCAAAAAGGTACACAAACAGGAAATAACAAATGAACAAGTACATAAAACACAGGCTTACGACTCTAAATGCATGACAGTTAGTTTGTTTGCGCTTGAGTGAATTAATCTCAATTGTAACAAATATCAGTCTATGCACTGTCATGGTGTGCAGTGCACTTTGTGTGTACAATAAAAGTATATGGAAAGTGTTACAACCCTCCCTGTTAGCTCGCCATAATATTTTACATATTTCCAAATAGAAATTATAAACCCCCCAAAATGTCCTTTATTAACTCATGATTCACACAGCTGAATGAAATAAACTTTATAAACTCTTCAGAGTTTCTGAAACTGTTTCTATCTTGGCGGTTTCCAATGGTATCATTGAATTCTCTCTCAACCTTTTTCTCTGGTGTCTCCAGGCTAACTCCCGATTGTATCAGAGTGTTGAGCTGGAGATAACAGTGAACATGCTGGGTGCGGAGCAGTGCTGCTGTAATCTGGACTGAGAAGCCCTTTTTAGAGGGAAGCCCCTGAGAACAGACAACTGCTCCCCTACACTGATTCTGTCACCAATCCTGTCCCAGACATGAAGCTGTCGACTGAGAGCAAGACAATGTCTTCTCTGGCTGACATGACATTTTAGGTAGAGTGCAGATGAAGTAGGATTGAGAAAGGAAGGGCAACAGCAGTGAAAATGAGAGATGGAAAAGGTACAAGTCTAGGGTTGGTATTGATTTGAAAGGACTGAAACTAGGGGAAGTAATGAATGTGTCTCTGCAAGACAGACGGAAGAGGAAGTTTCTAAAGGCCATGACACACCAAACCATCATCAAAGAACTAGTGGTAATGAAAGCTGACTATGTTGTTGGCTCTCGTCCCATGCGTCTGGGCCAAAAAGTTGTGCTCCTCGAACACACTGTAAAGAATATAGCCAACGACAAACTAGCAGTTTTGCGCCTGCGTGAGAGGAAATGACGATCATAAGAGCAGGGTGTTAATAGCCAATAAGTCACGGCGCCTTAAAAACTGTCCAAACGAGGAGCATAGACCATAAAGTCCAAACAGGAAAACACTTCACGTTTCGGTCACATGTGACCTTTCTCAATGCCTAGTAGTCTATACTCATTCAAAAGTGGAAACAAAATTAGGACTGCATACTTTTTTACCCCTAAGCGAAAAACAAAAAAAGAATGTGAGTATATCGGTACCTTAACCATTTTGAATATGAATCATGTTGATCACTTTCTTCATTCCAGACAGCTGTGTCGAGTATTGGAATACTCGGGTAAGATGAGGTAAAATTAGAACCACCTTCTCTGTGTACCCCTCTTGACTTCATTGTTTGCTCGCTTTCATCACTTTTACTTTTCTTCTCTTGGAATGGTTTTCTATACAGCCAATCAGAGTTCTTTCTTTCACGGACGGAGTGTGACTTGTGCCGATAGTGCGGAACACGCCACAAAAACTGAGCTAACAGACACTCAACAATGTCCCGGCGTTGGCTGATAACCGACCACCGGCTTGGTGTGTCACAGCCTTAATATACAGATGAAAACCAGGAAGAGAGAGAAAGAGAGAAAACAGGGTGAGGGGACACATGGTTTGATCTGGACCTCTGGCCAGCACTTTCAGTGTTACATATGTAAATGTCATATACAGGGAACACCTGTATATGTAATTAGGCTGCTACATGTTTTTGCTCTCAGAAACGATCCCTCGGCAGTCACAGGGGGTCGTCTGTGCTCTCTGCTCCTCATCCCTAATTCATACTGGTCTCCCTGCAACATCACTGCACATTAATCCCTCTGTCAGCAGGAGGGAATATAAAGGGAGGCCAACCTCCTCCCCTCGGACCCCCCTCAAATGCATTTTCACTTTAAGCATAAGAAATGGCTTCTCTTTGCGGGTCTTAAGGGACGAGCAAGAGGGCCGATGGCTTATGGACCCTGAAAATCCCACCCAGTGGCCCTCACATCAGCGGCTCAGGAAATGAGCTGAAATATTGTAAGTTGAAAGGGATATTTGAGAACTGCCGTGGCATGATGAGTCTGAGAGGGTTCACTGTGAAGCAGGTTTCTGCAAAATTGACCATAATGCACACATCACACTCTGGGTGTAACTGTATCTCTGTGCTCACTTTCATCTGCCAGACGCTCCTCGTGTGTGTGTGTGTGTGTGTGTGTGTGTGTGTTTGTGTGTGTAAAAGCTCACAAACACTTTCATAAACACTTCACAGTTCCTAAAATATTTTTACGCCATTTTCATTGACTGACAATAAAAATAGGCTAAAACAAAGGTTTTACTTCATATTACCTATCTTTCATGGATTCTCCCAGATATTGATAAATATTGATTATTTTACACACACACACACACACACACACACACACACACACACACACGCACACACACACACACACACACACACACACACACGTATATATATATATTTATTGCACAATTAATCGCAATGAAACTGCATTATTTTATGCACAGCTTGTCAGACACGGCAAATATGCCCTGCCACAGAAGTACAATAATGCACATCATTCCAGGAAATCCCTATCGGCTGAATAAACAGAAGATTGAGACACTTTGATTAAACATAACTAATAAACACACAACTGCCTTATTCTGTGTAAGAAGCCAAATCATCTTACAGAAGGATGCTCAACTGTCGTTATGAAGGTTCATAAATGCTTCTCATGTTTGGAAAGATGTTTGACGCGTGTTGCTTTTTCAAATGCAAGTGACTCAAACTCACAGTGCTTTTAGATGGAACAGCGTTTACAGAGCCGTACATCAAAAAACCTTTGCGATTTCATAATCGCGATAAGCCAAATCGGTTTAAGTACGATTTCATGGAAATTGAGATTAATCGTGCAGCCCTAATATATATATATAAAAAATAATTTATTCCTGCAATGGCAAAGCTGAATTTTCAGAAGCCATTACTCAAGAAACATTTCTATTATAAATTCTGAAAACTGTTGTTCTTTTTCTCTTTCTTTCTTTTTCTCTTTCTTTCTAAAATAAAAACTTAATGAAACCAAAGTGAAAATTTATATTTTGTTAAAAAAGTTGGTCATATAGCCCTCATTCAATATTAATATAGGAGTTTAGATACTGTGTATGTGTGTGTGTGTGTATATATATATATATATATATATATATATATATATATATATATATATATATATATATATATGTATATATATATATATATATATATATATATATATGTATATATATGTATATATATGTATATATATATATATATATAAGCTCCTATATAATATTAATATTGAATGAGGGCTATAATATATTTATATATAAATATGTGCATGTATATATATCTACGCATTTTAAGCTTCTCTATAGGAAACCGACATAAGAAACCGCTTTGGATAAAAGTGCATAATATATGAATAAATTCTACAGGACGTATTACCTTTACATCCTTGACAAGACTAAGAAATTAATCAAGTACACCATCTATTCACAAAAGGCATGTTTCTCAATGTCCCTGAACATCACCTACAGCCAGAAGTCTTTTCAGTCATGGATAAATTACCTCAGAGGCTTCTTATCATTCAATAAGTATCCTTAATCAAATAAATTACATTTGTCAGTCTAATTTGTCTATTGATTCGACATGCTCACCCCTCAAATCTTTGTCTAATCTTGAAAAGAGACTGTAACCACCAATAAACCCAATGTGACAAAGAATTCAAGCACGTTTCCGTGCCCATTTCCAAAAATGAAAATAAATTGAGGAGGAGGTCAGAGGTTGTCTAAAGAAAATTAGTCTGGGTTGTAATGAGAAGTAATTCATGTTAGACGGTTTCTCTTTAATACAGATGCAACGTGTGGATTTCATGCTTGGTGCTTGTTTTATAATGTGCGCATGCCTCAAGCGCTTCAACTGATGAGTGAATCACCCATATATACGTGTGCCTTAATAGTAACACACATATGGTTTATAAGGAAAACACATGTTTACTCACAAATGTATTTAGATCAATATAAAAATAAAATAATTTCATGCCAATTTTAATTTAAAGCCAAAACTCTTACAGCTAAACTGCCGGCTGGAAATGTTTACTGACCAGCCGTAATGTTCAACTCACCTCAAACCAATCAAAGCCAAACAAATACCAACTTCTTGAACTTGGACATGTTGCAAAGGTTGTGAGTTGCTTTCCAGGCAACCAACAGATTCATAATCTATTCGTAAACAACCCAGAAGTACTAATACTCACACAGACACACACAAATGATCTTCTGCACACAGGGATGTGTATAGGTGGCTCCGGGTGTGTTTGCACTATGCAACTGCATTGTATTATCAGTGTCATGAGTGTCTTTAATAAGAAGAGCAGAGGCGTAAAACTGGCAGGCACCAGGCCAATGATAAGGTTTAATAGGCCACAGTGAAGAACAGCAGTAAGTGATGAGGTCTGATCGAGTGAAGGCGAGGAGGACTGGAGAGATAGAGTAATGTACAGAGACTCACACTGTGGCTTCACTTGTTCTGCTGTCCTCCGCAATGCCATTCATCATTATTCATCGCCCGCTTTCTTTCTTTGTTCCACCTTCCCGTTCACACACCATTTTCGTCTCTCACCCAGACAGGAACTTCTTTCTCCGCTTAAATCATATCTGAGCTGCGCCCCTTACTGTTCCTCCTCAGCAGTTCCTTCAAATCTGAACCTCTTTTATCTATTTAATCTGGCTCTCTTTCCTCGCTGTCTCTCTAATAAACTCTTTCTCTGTTCCCATTTCTCCTCTTTCTGATTGCTGCATGTCATCACTAGACCTATCCAACCTCTCTCTCTCTTCCACCCCTTTTCTAGTGCTGGTTCTGAAGCCAGTGCCCAGTTTAAATCCAATCCATACATTTCCAAAGCAGAAGATGTGAAGGAATAGCATCTGAGGTGCCCCTAAAAACATGCTAACTAGAAACCAAAAACTATTGCTCCAACATAAAAGCTTATTTTATCAGTTAATTTGTCTTTGGGTTGTTATATTTCTCACAGATTTCTGCTCGTTCTAAATCAGATATAGATAAAGTAGCAAAGATTACATTTATATGAACGCATTAGTGAGAGAGCGATTGCGTGTGAATTAATTCTACCTGGCAGCGTCTCTCTACTAATGGTGAATCTGTGGGTTTTAGTTACTAAGAAATATAAGCTATAACTTTTCAGTTTCTAAGCTATTTTATTGATAAATCACATAAGTGTTGACAATACACTTCTGTACTACTGAATGTTTCTGTGCGAGCGATCTGCAGGTGATCTGCGAGCTACTGTCTGTATGTGTGTGTGTTACAATGAAGCAGCGCATTAGTTTAGAACGGCAATTAACTTACACGTAAAATAAGCTGTTTAAAACGTGCATCCACCCAATCAATTTTGAGCACCAGATGGCATAATCAAACATATCTTGTGGAGCGCTCTCGGAGTATGCATTTATTTAGTCATTTTAACTGTTGGAAAAGGAGTGTAAAAGTGGAATTCAAAGATTTCTTATCCTGTTGCGCCCTCTATAGGCCATGATCAGTTGGTCGACATCAAGCTTAAAGCGCCATGGAAGAAGATTAAAGTCGACTAGTCTCTGCAAACCCCAATAGTAACATATGTTATCATTTGACTTTCTAGTCAATGGAATCAGGAGTCCGTTAGCACAGATATTCAGAGATCCCTCACCAGCAAGCAGCAGTTCCAACACAAGGACAGCACCATTTCGAAAAAGAAAAGTATTTGACTATCGCTCTCACCCTGATACTGACCTGAAACTCAGACAGATCTCCACCACTTTACCTCTCTTTGTTGCTGGAGCCACCTTGAAACCCTGTCCACAGTCGCACACTTCACTTAATCTTCATCTCTCACTCCCTGTCACTCTCTCTTTCTCACCTCAGATTCGCTGTCTGCCATGCATCCCTCTCTCGTTCTCTCCATATGTTCAGCATCTCACCCTGCACTGATTACACTCATACACTGCCTTATCTGCTACTTATCCACATTTGGCAACACACCAGTGAACTGATCAAGAGCGGAATGCTCTCATATGAACGTATGCTCGGCACGTAGGCAGATCTGTGAGTTCATTAAAGCTCTAAATGTGTACACCCCATTGTAATCATTCTCCCAGATGAATGACAAATAAGCCTTTACTGATATAATGAGTGCCTTCGTTAACCCCTAATGAGCTACTATACGGCTGCACACACGGCAATGCTGCGGAATTTATGACACACATACGCAAACAAACAGAAATAATGTGGTATTTTTTATCTTAGGTTGTTAGATGATAGCAGATATCCCATGAGTAAGAAAATGTTACAGCAATAAAACTTTTTTTTATTAGAAACACTAAATCCTGCTGGAGAGACGCGAAGGAGTCTCTTCATCTCTTTCTGTCTAAAATAAACATATTATCACCCTTTTTTCATTCTCCTCTCTCTATGTGTAGCCCTACTGGGAGATGAGTGAAGACATGCCAGAGGTTCAGCTTGTGATATGAAAGAATGATGTAGACACTGCAGCAATGTTCTGCCTTAATGCCACTGCACATTTGCAATACCCACATCCCTCGCCTCTCGACCTGCGGCTTGGCTGCGGTGAGGGTGTGTGTAGGTTACCTATGGCCATGAAGTCCTCTGGCTCCCACGGCTGAAGCTGAGATAGGGGTCCACTGTAGAGCAGCAAGCCATCTGCCACCTCTGTGATGAACTCCAGCGAGAGGTGGCTCTCGAAGCATGGCCTTATTGGGGGAAACCAAGCATAGCCGTTTCCATGGAAACTGTGTTTTGTCTGCTGGCACTCGGGTCCCTCAAACTGAGCCGGGCACTGGCATCTATGGTATGCAAACAGGAATTCAAAAGCTCTTATTAAAAACAGTATGAGTTTCGGGTTTTGTACACATGCTACTGGACTGATTTGGACTAAAAAGATAGAAATGTACAAAGACAAAAGGGTTTGTAGTCATCATACATTGTGATCTTAGAGAGCTCTAAATTGGATGAACTATCCTATTAAGTCTAAACGAAAGACCCATGTAGACAGTTATACAAACTCATCTCCCTAACTTAGGTTTCATCCCTGTATTTGTGCTGCATTGGTCAGGAATCACAACCAATGGTCATGATTTTTCTCAGAGCTTTGAATTCCACTCCCACCTCATCTTGCTGAATGATGCAACCTGTCAAATACAGCCTTTAGGATCCAGACAGTGAGGGATGCTTCACTGACCACTGCCTGCATCCCTTCAGTCAAACTTCACAGACCATCCGTTATTATCCTACATTTAATCATTATCCTTGCATTTTCAGTATACATTATCCTAAACTATTAAAAATGTGTTCAATGAACACATGATAATGGAAGCTTATTTCAGCCATGGAATTTAAAAAAATAATGATGGTTTTTGCAACTTCATATCTCACAATAAAAAATTTTTCCTCACAATTCTGAGCTTGTAACTTGTAAAGTTAAAAATAAACTTGTAATTCAGAGAAGAAAAGTCTAAATTGTGAGATAAAAAGTCATAATTACTTTTAATTATTATTTTCATTCCGTGGCGAAAAACAAAAGTGATATGCAAACTTAGTATTCAGAGAAAAAAGTTCAGATTTGCGACATTTAAATGGGCAATTATGATATGAACTCGTAATTCTGAGAAATTAAGTCAGAACTGTGAGATATATTTGTTGTTGTTGTTTTCTGTGGCAGAAAAAAATACTACATACATTATGTAACAAAATAATATTTGGCATGTTTACATTACATTATAGCATTCTTCAAATCTTAATTAAAAGGCACATATTGTGCTTTTTTTAAATTATTTTACCTTTCCTGTAGTGTGTAATAAACCTGTTTGTGCAATATGACTGTGACTGAAGCTCAATCGTTTAATTTTGCATGAGCGGTGCGAGCTCCAAAAGAGTGATAAAATTTGCACCAGCCGTTCCTATTGCGACACAGATGATAAAATGTGCAACCCATTTGAATTCTATTGAGAATGTAGTAAAACGCTCCAAAGAAAGTCAAACATGATCTAAAGCCACTAAAAAGGGGAAAACATCATCCTGCACCAACATAAATTAGAAAGCTTTTTCTATTGTATTTATTGTGGTAAATTGTGTCTATTTGTAGAATTTATAATAGATGATCTCTGTTAAAGGGGTGGTATAATGCCCTTTTCACAAGATGTAAAATAAATCTCTGATGTCCCCAGAGTGTGTATGTGAAGTTTTAGCTCAAAATACCCCACAGATATTTTTATACAGCATATTAAATTTGTCCCTTTTTGATGGTGAGCAAAAACGCACCATTTTTTTTGTGTCTGTCCCTTTAAATGCAAATGAGCTGCGGCTCCCGGCACAGGGGGCAGAGCTACAACAGCAGCTTCGATTACCTCACGTGTTCAAACCGGAGTCAGACAAAGATGGAGAGACTCAAGAAGAAATGACAATAAGAAGACAACATTTATGAGCAGTGTTTATGTAAATTGTAGGGTTTGTGATGTCACTAACCCGGGAGGAATGTTGTGTAGCTGTTTGTTGTAGAGTCCTTAAAAAGCAATTTCTTTAAAAGAAAATATCTCCCTTTGCTTTGAACTTTGAGCTTTGTAACTTTGCAGATGTTGTTAATGCTCAAACAGCAACATTACACACTAACTAAAGTTAAAACAAATCATAATCAACCACCCCTTTAAGGGAATAGATTTTTTCACTAAAGATTTATATTACAACTGTGGCATGTTGTTAGCCTGGTTCTACCAGACTCTCGTACATTTCATTTGTACAGAGAGTCTGGCACCGCTCCATTGACAAGCGTTAACTTCCTTGTAGGCGGGTACTCTATTGAAGTCTAAAACTATTGGATCTGCCCAGAGTCACTCTATCTGCCATAACCAATCGCTAACGTTTGGTCGTGACATATGTTTTTTCCCGAACCCCGTGGGAGGATGGCCATAAACACAAAACTAAGCAAAGATTGTTCTTGCTCCGGCTTTAACTTCTTGATATTCGGCAGCGTTGTCACAACGGACAAAATAGCTTCACTCGCATCTGTCTCCTCTGCCATTACTGAGCTACAACTCAAAATAACGCACGAGTCGACATCAACGTCATCGTTCTCAGCCACTCCCTCTGTTCGTTGATTGGCCCGGTAAAAAATTGATTTCTGGAAACCGAAGTCTACAGCACAATCCCAGACGTAGTACTGAAGGAAAATGAAATTGAGCGGAAGTGCGTAGGAGGGCGGAGCCAGGCTAGCATGTTGTAGCTATAGTTTCTAAATGTGTAGGTTAATATTTTTCATAACAAATGCTATAGATAAAAAAAGAAAGAAAAAAAGTTAACATTGGCCTATGCATAGTAATGAGGAGCCATCAATAGTCTTGTAATTAAATCCTTGTTGTAACAAATGCTACAGTTAAACAATTACAATATGTTACTTTTAAGGCCGAGCACAAGTTAGAAAGAGCTTTAACATATGGAGCTTCTTGAATTATCGATTAAAACAAGTTTCCCCATGTGTAAATTGTGTTCTGCTAATAATGACAGATATTAGGAAAAACCTGCTTTCAGATATTCCAAGAGATGACATGAAATTAACATGTTCAGTATAAGAACATTTTAAGTAAAGATATTCCCATTGCACTTTGTAAACAAGTGATTGTTAACTATAGGCTACTTTTTTGCAGTTATGTTATCAACAAATTTGCATGTTTGGACCATTTTGCAAAAAAACAAACAAACAAATAAATAGATCTCACAAGGGAGCATATGCCCCGGGACCCTGTTAAACAGTTCACACTCCAACCCCCCAATGTTCAAACCAAAACTACAGAGGAGGGAGACAACCAATCCCCCCATAACCCCCTCACCGCCCAACAAAGCCCTGCCCCCTTTGGTGAGTACCGCCACTTTATTTATAACACTGCGTAGACATGTTTATATCCAAACTATAAACTTTTATCCCAGTACTTCTGTGAAAATCTGAGTAACTGTAACAGAAATAGTGATACTATGTGGTTGAAAAGACTGTTTGTTTCATACCTATACATGACATGATGTTACATTTCCAACACACGCTCTAAATGACCAATCACAACCTGCGTCACTATCAGAGTAGACTGGACGTTTTGGAAGGGGGGCTTTAAAGAGACAGGAACTAAAAGAGAGCGTTCCAGGCAGAGTGTGAAAAGAGGTGCTGCAGCAATATATAGTATGTGAAAAATGTGTGTTTTTTTTACTTTAAATCATGTAAATGTATTCTACCAGACTTCCAGCAAAAGCTTTTCTCATCATGGGAACCTCACAAGCATCATCCCCCACAAATCAGTAAAACTGGAACCACACTAGACCATACAATACCAGTCTGATGTTGTGCATCCTTTTGCCATCAAAAATGTCCATTTGAAAGATACACTTCATATGCGTACGTATTGGCATGACTCAAACAGTAATCAACAGCTCTCTTGTTCTGCTTTCTGACGGATAAGCCCCACCTGTTGCGCACAGTCTTGATTCAGCCCACAAACAGCATCATCTGCTCAGCAACATCAATGACAAATTGCTTTCTTGTGGTTTGCCACCCAAGCACTGCTGTGCCCTCAGATCCTCTGCTTCAGTTCCTCTTTGGCAAGTCTAATCATAGTCTTTGAAAAATGCATGGGTCTATCGCCATCCTTCCTTTGTGCGTCTGTCTTCTTTCTGTCTCTTTTTGTCTTTGTTTTGTTTCTCTCTTCGCTGTCTGCTGCAGTTATAATTGCCCATTTGAAAAGAAAATGACATGGATTGACGGCCTCTGTGCACTTATTATAGACGAAAGAAAGACAGACAGTCAGCCAGGTCAATGAGCCCAATAAAGCAATCCAATGCATCACAAGGGCTCTAATTACATTGTGCCCTAATCAAAACTATTCCCATGTTTACTAAAACAACATAACAGAAGACAGGCTGAGGATATGTTTATAGCACTGACCGTCAAACTACACAAAGCCAGATGATCACTGCCATTCTGTCACGATTTGGTCTTGTCTCTGTCAAGTTTTGGTTTGTTCATGTCATGTTCCATGTCCGTCATGTGATTCCCTGTTTGTCATGTGATCCTGCCATGTGTCTTGTCATTGGTTAATCGTCTGTTCATTGTTCACAGGTGTCCCTTGCCCTGTCATTAGTCTGTGTATTTAAGCCCTCATGTTTGCCATGTGCCTTTGTCAAGTATTGTTTCCTGTAACCACTGTTGTGCAAGTCTTTGTCCACGGTTTTGTTTCATGTTTAAATCTTGTTATGTTTATAAATAAATACTGCACTTGGGTTCTCGCTACAACTTGCCTCCAGTGGATCCCTTACACATATCTAGTCTAATAATTCCACCAATTGTCTGTTCACACCAAACATGCAACTGCTATACGTGACGCAATAACAGCCAATCACATAATATTTGATGTTTAATGTACAGATATGAGGATTTCAGTGCAATTATATTTCACAGTGAATTGTTTGTGTCTGTTTTCACTTGGACATTTTGTAAATTTTTTGGTTTATATTCCTGTATTGTCATGCTAGGGAAGCCAAAATTGACAAAATGTCCAGGTTAGGACAACATTTTTACATTAAATAAATGTTTATCATGTCCCACCTTGTTAGAATACAGTATAAAGATTTTTTCTGAAGATGAAGACGCAGTGTTTGATCAGAGGAATTAAAGGTGCATCCATAGGTCATTAGCTAGCTATCATTGCTGTTCTTCATGTACTTTAGATACCTATACCACAATGGTGTTCAACACAGTACTGCCATCTATCGACATGTATCAGCATGAATGTCTTTAAATAAAGCACACTGACACTAGTGAATTTTAGAAATCAGTAACACATTTAATTCCTTTACCTGTTCAACAAACATAAAAGCAACTTGGGCATCACAACTGTCTATGTTATCAAATCTTTCCACCTTGTGCATGCCGTACTGATGTCCACGCTAATTTTGGGTCTTTCTGGCTTCAGACATTTTTTGCTTCATCGTCCTTACAGGTGCAGATTCTCCCAGTATCTTCTTCAGTATAGCACAATAAGAAGTGTCTATAGAGTAAATTTTTGCTCTTCAAATCACCAAACAACACTACGCTGATAGCGTATCTACAGAGATGGCAGCCAATGAGGATGAATCTATCCTTTGATGTTCAGTGAAGCACTACAGGTCACGTCATTTTAACATGCTTAAAAAACTGTTGGTGACTTGCTAGCATCATACATAATTAAAACAATTATAGGAATATTTTATGAGTACAGTCTTTATCTGAAGCGAGTGTACACATTTGGATGATTCTTCATAAAACTTTTGAGTTTTTTTTTAGATCCATTCTCATAAGATGCCAAAGTTTACAGGAATCTGTTTCAAAGATTTCAGATAGTGTGTCAGATAGTCATTCTCGACTCATCCATCAAGCGTGTTGAGATGGATACATGTGCGGGATGGGAGAGTAATGCACACCACAGAGAAAACTTTCCAAGATAATGGCTCAGATATTATATTTCTAATGTTGGCCCATTGATTACTGTCAGTATCACAGTGAGCTGGATTTGGACAAATTTCTAGCCTGGTGCGCCTAATGCTCTCCCAAGACACAAATCCAGCAAGACAGAGGAGCCAATCTGGTTGCAATAAGACAACATTTCAACCGTCCGAATCAATATAATAAAGTAACTCTGTCAAGGGAACAATACACTTTTAAGCTAAAGTTTCATGAAGACTCACTAGAAACTGTGTCAGGTGACTCCCATTTAGGCTGAGGTAATGCATAAGCCCTGCGATTTGGTTTTGATAAGAGTCAGTCGGCAGGGTTTTAGGGATGTATGAAGGGGTGCTTTGAGTGGGCAATTCAATGTGGAGATCAAATTATGTGACAGAATCCATGAAAAAGACAGTCCCACTGGAGCAAAAGAGAATATCGAAGCTGGTCTGAGAAAAGACTGAGCAAAGGAGCAGAAAGATGAAAAAGCAAAATGTTTGCTGATCACGCATTTTTGAGTTTCTTAGGGGCATTTCTTGCAAGCAGTTGTTTGTGAACAAAAATGTTAAATAGCATAAAAACAGCAAGAAAGCAGTTTGACAGTTTTTTCATTCCCTAAAGAAACAACAGCCTTTGATAAACATCAGCAGGGTCACAGATCTTTCTAAAGCAAAAACGAACTGAAAGAATTGGCCCATGAAATTCACTGGGGTCAATGTGAGCAAAACCTAAAATATTAAGAGTGTGTGCTTGTCAGCGATGGAGAATTCCAGAGAGACAGTAAAACGCTTTAAAATAGAAACTTCTTCCTACATTGTGAAAAAAAGACTCTGTTCTGCTTGATAAATCAGACCAATTTATCTCCTCGAGTGAATCCTGGCATTAATATCAGCCATGATGGCTAAACACAATCCTCTTACTCCCTCTGGTCCGTTTTACCCCTTCCCTTTTGCTCATTTCCTGCCAGCATTAGCAGTATGAGGATTCCATTGGTTAGCCTGTAAAAGACCTACAATAATCTCCACCCTGCCCTCCATTTACAAATCCACCATTAAGACTCCTTCCTGACAATCTACATGTTGCTCCTTAAATCTTGAGGTCCAGCCCTCAGTGGAGGGATGTGCACTGTGCTGGAATATACAGCAGGCATGTATCTGCATATCAGAAATAGTATTTTAATAAAGCATATAGTCTGCTATTGTTGAGCACTTCATTGCAAAAAGCATTTTTTTAACCAGTATTTGTCTTATTTCTCATTAAAGGTGCAATAGGTGATTGTCTACAGAAACATTTTTTGTTATGCTGGTTGAAAGTCTCCTCATATCCTGATAGCAATCACTATGTTAAGAGGTCTAAATGTATTTTTATAAATATATATCGCGATGGCTTTACCAATCGGCGATTGGCTTTTATTTACAAGGCGGGACTTATTCCATCATATTGAGCGTTGCACTTTTCCCCATTCAAAACAATACGAGTGACACGTCTTGTGTTATTCTATAGTCTTTGGTGTACTGTAAAGTTTTCTCACCAGTGAATGACACATGACATAATGACACATTCAATAACGTTTTCTCTGATCGTCTCGCTTCTGGTCTGTATGCGTCCATTTGTTTTTGAGGAGGCGTGGCTTTAGACAGCGATTTGCAGGGAGAGTGGGATTGTATGTTTTTAGTGCTAGCAGGCTAACATTAGCATTTCCCAGGTCATCTATTGCACCTTTAAACATATGTAAACATACAACATATATATATATATATATATATATATATATATATATATATATATATATATATATATATATAGTAAATTGATCGTGTTTTAAGAATGTTTAGATATTTGTTAATGGGGAAAATACATTATTTTTTTTGTAGCATGCTACTAAACTATCTTTATTACTTTTTAATTTTTGATGGATATGTACATAAAAGTTAGAAATTAACAACATTGGATCCCAAAGTTGCAGAATATTCTGTTCAATAATATGTACAGTACAGTAACACAAATCCTTTGAGCAAAAGTTCAAATTTCAAGTACATAAAACCAGTTACTAAACATGTGATTTCATGAACACAGCAAATTACACAAAATTCAGTTCCTCCTCTAACTGGGGAGCAGTCATTATTTGTTGAATGGTGACAATCATCTAAAAGGATGCAGCTTAATTAGACAAAGTATGATTGAGGGTGTTTATGTTTAAATTGACTCTAGTTCTACATTTGATCATCTGTACATAATAATGCTCCACAATCTACTTATGATAAATACAGTACTTTTCAGCATCTATATTGGGCCTGCAAATATATAATTTACAAATAAGACATTTTTGTCTCATTACTTATGCTAACAGTAGCTGCAGAAATAGGATTTTTTTTTTTGTTGCATTATCTTACCAGCGGTTGGAGAAATTGTATTATTTTTTGCAGGACTATTCTATTCAGGTTTATAGTCTATGAGTAAATGTGTTTGACATCAACCTCTTTCCCACTGATACACATTCAAAAAAGATTAGTAAATCTATATATATTTAATTCTAAGCACAGACATGGTACATGGGCTGAATGAAAGTGACTCATGAAGTTCAGTTAATAGAAAGAGTACATTGAGAGCAAAACACTTAAAGATGGTTGGATGTTTGATGCATGTGAATACCAGCGTTTGTGCAAAAAAACATTGATATTTAAAGCACTCTGCTGCAGGACTGTCTAAGTCTCTCTTGACACAGAAATAACCAAGCAGTGTGAGTAAGGCACCCAAAAGCAATTTCATTCTGCCAAAGCAAGATAATCATATAGACCATGTCATATCAATGCATACAAACCCCTATTTTTCATACAAATGTCTATGTTTGATAAACCGTTCTGTATGAGTGCACACAGTAGGCCTACAAATAAAAAAATTTCATATAAATTCTAATATTTTGACATCGAAAAAAAGGCACATATACATGCTTGAAGGCTGAAGAA
Source organism: Tiaroga cobitis (assembly GCA_030578255.1). Taxonomy (NCBI): domain Eukaryota; kingdom Metazoa; phylum Chordata; class Actinopteri; order Cypriniformes; family Leuciscidae; genus Tiaroga; species Tiaroga cobitis. The sequence goes on from CM060597.1 coordinate 38,642,926, forward strand.
AACCGGAAGGTTGACGTGACACAGACGCAACATTGAAGTTGTTGCCGGCGGACATTATTAGGATTAGACGAGGGCTTGAGGCACGAAGCACTATGGCCCAGCTCACCACATTACATGCTCACTAGGTCTGACCGCTCACAAATCCTTAGCTTTACTTTCTTCTTTTAATTAAACCACTGAGAGCTAAATTAATTTCTCCATATTTTTCAAGGTGATAAAATGAAGCGTAGAACAGACATACTGTATATCAGAATGGGATGTTAAGCCACTGCATGCGTATGCGTTGCATGTATGATCTCATAGTGGTATTAAAGCAGATATTTACATGACGTCTCAGATAATGTAATACAAAGGACATTATGTGCAAATAGGATTGCATGAGAGTCAGTCTCCCCAGTAAAAAAAAAATAAAATACAGTTGTGGAAACAGGTTTGTGCGTGTGTGCGTGTGTGTTGGGGAGTGGTAGTGTGGTCTCGATTGATGTAAGTCTGAGTAAGGTAAATGGTCAACATATAAATCATACAATGGGCAAATGTGCAATTTCATTTTTTAAATGCCCCCTTTGGAAGATGTCAAGCTGGTATTTATGATGCGTTCATTGCTCTGCATTTTTAATTTCCCTGCTGAAGGGAAAAAATCCTCCATATCACAAGCAGCGATTATAACACAACTCACATCTGCAAGCACATCTCAGATATCATTAGGAGCTTCCACATGGCAGCTGCTCTCTTGATTTGGTTCTAAACAACCCATACATACTAAAACACTGAGCTTTATAAATCACTGCTAAGCATCCAGTAGTGCCCTAGCTAACTGTTAGACAGTCTTACAATATGGTATTGTCAACTCACATTATAGTCAGGACTGACAATAGATGTTACTCATCCACAAACTTTTTGCACTATTTTCTCAGCATCTGTCTCTGTCATTTTGGAGTCTATCTTGCCTTTAGGGAAGAGAAATGTAAATGTGCTTCAACAGAGTTGATGAATTTCTCAAAATAGCTCTGGCCAATATTTTCAATAAAGTAATACCTTATAAAAATACATAGAAAAATAAAATAAAATACAACAGATAAAATGTAACAGAATAAAGTGTAAATAGCAATAGATGCTATTTACACAAAGTGAAAATAGCAGTACCTATTTTCTTTAAACTGTGCAAAGTTAGATGCTATTTATACTATAGTATAAACATAGTTTAAACTTTATTCCCACTATTAAATACCTGTTAGGCACTTCATTTCCATTTTTTTAATATTTCCTCTATTTTTATTTAAAATAAATACCTCTCCTAGCTGATATGTGATGGAAAAAGGAAGAATTCGTTTGGAAAAAGGCAGAATCAAACTCGAATCGGTCGCGTCAAAAGCTAACGCACCCACCTTAGCCTCCACACCAATGCTCCTGTTAAAAGGATTTCTTTTGTAATTTTACTAGCTTTCAGACTTTCAGGCAATGGTGGGAGGAGTTATTGTAAATAGCTTCTAACAATGGACTCTAACTCCACTTTGTGTAAATAGACACTCCATAAAAATATACCAATTTTTTTGCACATTTATACTTAAAAACTAATAGAAACTAATGAACTAAAAATGCAATTTTGCTCTGACAAGGTCTTACAATTTGTTATAGCCTTATAGAATTAGTTGTTTGAATGATGTGAAGACTTGCACTTATTTCTTTGCAGATCACTGTTGATATATTCCTGTCACAATCGTCATGTGAAGGTGCAATATTCTCAGACAACTCAATCCAGCTATTCTAATCAAACTTGCACATGCATTTGACATATCCAATTAGCTTAGCTATACATTAATTAGCATGATTAGAAGATCTGACTAATTATGTTTTAATTAGAAGTGATGTAAGTGATGAAAAATCTGCCCAGCTTTCCACTTAAACATATAGGCTACAGTTTACATAAAAAAACATCACTTCCAATTATAACTATGTTGTACCTTCTAATTATAACTAACTATGTGTCCCACACAACTCCATGCTTGGAAACAGAACCTAAAACACAGAAAGTTTTGTTCAAAATGTTCAACATGAGACATGGCTCACCTGCCTTGTTCAATTATAGCCACGGGTGGAAAAACTTGCATTAGAGCGTTTGTTATTAACTCGCGGCTGCCAGGTTTCAATGTATTCTGCAAAAAAAAATTCCCCACCTAACAATCATCACAAGCCTCCTTGCTCCCGCAAACCCGTCCAATTCCAGTCACTCAGTATTGTTACTCAGGGAAGGAAATCAATATCCATGCCAGGACTGGATAATTGAATAACACAGAAAAAGAAAGGTTTTCTCAGCCTCATATTTGTGGAAAAAGCTCAGAAGTGAGAAGATTAGACTTACAAATAGGGGCTTGGATCCATGTGGAAGTTTACTTGATCATGTCTTCTTTTTGCACTCACAAAGAGGCATATGAATGTGAGATGAGGACGAGGCATATAGGCTTGTAATTGCATGGTTAATTTCAGACAGTTTCCTCATGCAATTCTCAACCTAATGTAATGTTCAGACGTGTTTGGTCGTTTCCTCAAAGAGCTTGTATATGCTCAAGAACCTGCTGCAGATTACAGACTGCTAATGGAAGCCTGTTGTAAAAACCTCACTGCTGTTATGTTCTTCAGCTCACTCTCTCCCCATTTACGAAGTGAAATAAAGTCATTTGAATACGCTCTGGGACTCTCAAAGGAAAACCTTTACTTTCTCACCTGTATCCACTCTGCATGTCCAAGCAGACTCCTCCATTGTGGCAGGGGTTTCTGGGATAGACAGAGCAGCTCTGGTGGAGGTGTTCACGTGCTGAGCAGCTGCAGACAGCTGTGGCTTCCACAGTCACTGACACTAGAGCCATGCTGCCCGAGTCGACCACCGCCGGCTTGTCAGTCACGCTCAGGTGGCTGGTGCAACCCCCTCCTCCCCGACAGTCGGCATCCACACACTCATCTACATGAACCTGGGTCACGTTGACTTGAAGAAAAGACTGGAGCTTGATGGGAAGGGGAAAAGAAAAGAGAGCAAGAAAGTAAGCCCATCATCTGAGAAAATACTGCCATAACGGTGAAAGAAAAATAACAGAACAAACTAAAAGAAGGAAAATAACACATGTGACCAGCTCAATAATTTTCTGTCATTTTGGCCCAGAAACAGATTTTGAGTTTCATGCATCGCATTGAATAATGTTTCTACTCAAAACTGTTGCTGAAATATTATAGAGTAAGGTCAGATTGTTCTCAAGGTGTTTCATTGGCGTCTTTCCATGCTTGAAACTTTGATTGGGTGATACATTTCAATAACTTCTACTGTATCTTTGAACATACCTTCTGATGGTCATTCAAGTTTATTTCATGCAATAACTAGTAGTAAGAGATGATTGGTTCACGCTGACCTGAAGCAGAGACGGCGATGTAACACCACAATAAAGAGTGTCAAAATGACATTTATTGTTTGACTTTCATAATAAAAACATTTAGACAATTTATATCAGGAGTCTTCTATTACATGAGCTTACATCAAAGCAAATGTTACGGGACAATGTGCTTATTGTGTTTATATTGTATTGCAAAACACTTTTTCCACTACTGAGGTCGGGTACGGGTAAGGTTGGGTACAAGTTTGGTGGTATGGGTAGGTTTAAGAGTGAGTTAAGATGTAAGGTGGGGGTCAACAGTGTAATTACAGATGTTATTACAGAAATTAATTACAGCTGTAATTAGATGCAGGTATTTTTAAATAGTAAAAAGTACAATATAAAAACATGTATGTACACAATAAGTGCTCTGTATCAAATGATACATTTAAATGTAAGTACATAGTAGTTAAAGACACTTAAAGGGATAGTTCCCCCCCTAAAAAAGAAAATTCTGTCATCATTTAATTGGTCCAAATATGGTTACCAATATTCTTCAAAACATCTTATTTTGCGAAAAAATAAATTCAAATAAATTCAGGGTTGGAACAACCTGAGGGTGAGTAAATTACAGAATTTTCATTTTGGGGTGAACTATCCTTTCAATATAAAGTGGGTCCAAATCATAAGACATCATTTGAAAGCTGAGACTGAAAGCTTTTACCTATTTAGGCTGCTAGGTCTATCTATGCCAGTCTTTTCAGCTAACTACCTTTAAATACGCATGCAAATAGCAAAACAAGTCTAACCAAGTTAACCAAAAAGACCCCAAACCCACTTGTTTATACAGATTTGAGGTGTAAACAGCGTTCAGAGAGCCTCTCAGAGCCTTTGCTCTTTCACAAGCACATAAATGTCGTGCAGATACTTCCTTGTCCACAGGACTGCCTCTCAACTTCCACACCATTTATTCAAATTCAACATCTGAAGTGGAGCAGTTTGCTCCGTGGTGGACTGAGCAGTCACACTTAAGAAGGGATGAAGAAACGAGAGATATCGAGGGATACAGACAGAGAGAAGATATAGAGATGCTCAACTACTCCAAGATTAGCTGGGACCTATTTGCTGGGACACTATTCTGACTTGGATAGTAACTCATGGAGAGATATTTTACTACACTGCCTCTGTGGCAGAGGGCTGTGGGCGACTGAAGATGCTGTTTATGTTGATTTGTAACTCTGAGGGTGCAAAGAGATACGGTGCAATGCGCACAACCGGGTCGGGCAGGCACGTGTCACAATGTGTTATGGTGGGGTGAGGCAGAAACAGTACGGGCAGTGTTAGGCTGCAGAAAGGGGACATCAAATATTAAAAAGTGTACAGGGGGGATATGTTTGAGAACTGAAAGTGCAGTGATGAGTGTCCTGCAGACATTCTGAGGAAATGGCAGCCTAGGCATTCTTTCTTTATGGGCTGCAGGTTGGTGCAATATACTGGCATTGACGATAACTGATATTTAAAAAAAAAGGAAAAATGTTTATCTTAATTATTACTACACATACAATAATATCGTTAATAATCCAGCAGCAGTAACTTTATGGTTAACACTCAACATAGTAGGTGGCAGTATTGCACCTTAATGATTGTTACCACCCATCATTAAATCGAAAAAAGAAAATGACGATGCAGAGGCCATGACCATGACAGGCGAAAGCGATACTCAACTTTTTTTTGTGTCCTGGTTTTGGGAAAAGTCGGGGTGCAAGACACCTTAGTCTGCAGGTAGAGCTGATCAACAGTTAGTTATTTTTGTACACTTTTGTACAGTAACAGTTGGTTACAAACTGTCTATTTTGAGTGTGATTCATTGGCCAAAAAATAGAAAACACAAAATAAACATTAAAAAGTTAAAGATCAATTTCACTAATGGCTTTGTTAATATTTCTCCCCCAACTTTCTACACAGTAGATATATACAGTGATAATATCATTATGATCAATTCTCTTGGCCAAGTAAGTGAGGATAGGAGCAGGCTTCACTCAATGTATACACTAATAAACTTTAAGAGTGCTGGCCTGGATGATTAGAATACAAAAATGAGGAGAACGGCTGCACAGACACTTTTTAATTTGCACAGACACGTTTCGGCGCGTGCCTTCTGCTGTTAAAATAAAAATAAAAAGAACATATGCATAGTGTGGCCTTTCTCCTCATTTTTCAATTCTCTTGGACACAATAATTATTTAGTGAAAATCGCATATTGGGACTGCCGTAGTTGGCACTCAGCCCTCCCTTACAGCCTTTGCGTATGCATATGGGACGAGAAGGGTATATTGAGGAGAGGTGCATTCAGCATTTAATGGCACCATTAACTTCAGATGCACCTCATCACACTCTGCCAGTCCAGTCTGGTACTGTACCACTCCTCTCATATGCCTGTTCCAATCGGGAGCCCAGGTGCAGGGCGGCATTCGAAGGGACAGAGCAGCGCAAACATTAAAGGGGAACTATGCAGTTTTTTTTTAGCTTAACTGAACAGCTTCGGAGTTATTGGAATGGTTATATGACGTTTTAATTCGTTTTTATCCCTGGTGCCTGTGAGCAGAAAAACCATACTTGCAACTTTGGGCTGGCGGGAAGTATCGCGTGATATCAGCTCTCGTGATGTAACATATTGCTTTACGGCACTGCACATATACACGCCCCCATCCAGGTTCCGGCTAGCTATAAGAACAAGGTAGGCAGTGTTTCCCATATATAGACTAATTTGTGGCGGTGCGCCACAGAATCAACACCGGCCACCACATATTGCGTTTCGTTATTATTATTATTTTTTTTACGCTATTTAAAACACGAAGCATATGTGTTCAGCTGCATTTCCTTTCCCTGCTCTCCCTCTGTCTCTGTCGGCCACCGAAGTGAATTTTTGTCCAGCCAAAGCCTTATTTGATCGGTGAGTGATGTAGATGATAGCTGCGCTTGTGACAGGGCGCATGTTACTGAAAGAACGAGGAGAGAGAGAGAGAGAGAGATAGAGAGAGAGAGAGAGAGAGAGAGAGAGAGAGCGCACCGGCCGCGCGCGCACACTCTCACCGTCTTCAAACTGTCTTGCTCTCTCTCACTCCCTCACGCATATTAATCAAAATCAATTGAGAATTGACACGATGGTAAAAGATCGAAAAACCAAAGTTTATGTGGAGCATTTAGACATTTTTTTTCCCTGCATTACCGCTGGAAGTGAATTGTGCTAAAAAACGCTGCCTTATCTTCTCTGAAATTCAGCTGAATTAAAAAAAACACTTTCAATAAACAAACAAAAAAAACCTATCCAGTGATTAAAGGCACACTGTGCAATATTTGTCTCAAAATTTTGAGTATCTATTAACAGAAATGCAATATGACATCCATAACTATGTTTTCAGTGGTGTATAAAGAACTTACTTAATAAACCGTAATGTTTTTATTACCTTAGAATGAGGCATTTATATCTACATAACCGCGGGCACCCCCTTCTATGAAGGTCGACATATTGTGACGTCATGTTTCTACCGTAGCTGAACGCGAACAAACAGAGCTACAGAGCGCGTTTCGTCACTACCTTGAATGAGAAGCTGCAGAAACCTAGAAGCTAGCCATAAACACCGTGAGTAGTGACTTTTCTCTTGTCAGTGGTGTAAAATATGTAGTTGGACTGTTTCATGAAACTTACTGTACGTTCACACCGCCACCGACTTGAGCTTCCAAAGCGGCCGGAAGTCATTAAATTTCAATGGAAGCTGGCTTTTCTCAGCTGCAAGGGGCGTCAAATCCATCGGCGTCGCATTTTGAGCGTCAATCAGAAAGTTGAAAGAAGCTCAACTTTATGGTAATGAGCTATGACGCAGTTCAGCGGCAAGCAGCGGCAAAACCCCAGCAACCAAACGGAATATAGACGTCCTTCACGCTGGCTGATTTCCGGAGAAACATACAATGTAAACTTTCGTTCCTACCAAAACATTAGTTCCGAGAAAATGGAAGTGAAGCTAATAATCGCCGATGCTGGGTTTCCTTCAGGTTTCCTATCATTTATGACATGACGTTGTTTGCTAATAGGGACCGCATGAGCGCAACTTTTATTTGAAATGTTTACGAACGCTCGTTTTAAAGCGGGAATGCAATTAATTTGCTCACGGTGACACCGATTTGACCAATTGCATATATAGCCTAATGCAAATAATAATAATAGCTAACTATTCTTTTTTCCCCGACCAAATCGGTTATAAAAATACTGTCATTATAAAAGGTTTCTTCAATGTATTGCTTGTTTTTTTCTGTTTATTACATTTCATGTTGTGACACTTCTGTTCTTCCTGCAACATCAGAGCGTTCAAAGCGTCAACATGCTTCCCAGTACTTTTTGCCAAGCGTCCTTGACAGGGCGGCCAGAGCTTCTTTGACGCTCAAGTCGGCGGCGTTTTAAATGTACAGTTAGTTCTTCTCCCTCGCTGTGTTATGGCTTTGCTATGTGGGGATAAATGTGCTGGTTACGTTCGTGAGACAGCTGATTAGTAGTCTTGTCATTGACCGCAAAACAGTAACGTATGTTACAGGAATCACCAACCCGTCGATCGCGGTCGACAAGTTGATCTTGGAAGCATTTTAAGTCGATCGCGAAGAGTTTTTAAAATCAGAGAAAAAAAGCCTATTGTGTGTAGTAAATGGTGTCTAGGGGATGCGGAGGCACGAGCGCTGTTACAATCATGTAATTTTTGCCGCGCACACCTTTGCACTCATGTGGACGCGTCGAGTTTAAACAAGGCTTTACGCTTTAACCAGCTCAGCCACAGTAACAGCTCATATTAGCCAGCTAAACTTTTACTACCCTTTTAGAAAAAATATATAGTTGCATAGTTTCATGTGGTTCTTCTCTCTCACTGTATTATGGGTTTGCTATGTGGGGAGAAATGTGCTGGTTACGTTTGTGAGACAATCAGCTGATGATTACTATTATTATATTATATATTAAGACCCTTGATCCTCAGCTGACTATGGCTTTGTACATTTTATCTATGATGGGGTTTATAATGGACTGTGGTACAGAAACAGTGACAATGTTACACACTCTTGGCTTACTTGGCTATTCTCTGCTGTCGTTTTAGCCACCGTAGCTTCTTCGAAAGGGAGGGGTGAGCAGTGGGCTGTGCCCTTAGTGCAACTCGCAACCGAACCGCAAGATGCCGCTAAAAATCACACACTGCACCTTTAATATAACAGCTTCAAAGGGGTCGGGCCGTAAGTGCAGATACGCTCTGCGTGAGTGGTACTTACGACAGTAACGTTAAATAGAAGTACTCCACATCGACTCTAGGGGTCGCTGTTTGACAAAAACGGAATTCCTGCATAGTGTGCCTTTAAGAGAGTTGGTTACTCTGTGACAGCGGTTATATGTAATGTGGACATGCACAATTTATTTTTGTTAGTTATGAACCTTTATTTAACCAGAACAAAACTCATATAGAATAACTTTTTTTAGATATTGAACAGGACAAGATGGTAACAAACTGACAACTCAAAATAAACAAACAGGGATGCACTGATTTTAAAATTAAGGCCATTAAAACCCCTTTCGCAGGGGTTCCACAAAGATCGCAGACGGCCCCAGATTATTGTTGTTCAACATTCACTACCCGTTAAAACATCACACTCTCACTTGATGTGGACAAACTGAGCATCATTAGAAAGATTTAAGACTCCAGCTTTGATATTTGACCACTGTTTATTAGGGCTGTCACTTTTGAGAAAAATCTAATTCGAACAGATATCAAATATCAAGCAATGTATTCTAATTAGGGCTGTCAAACGATTAATCATGATTAATCGCATCCAAAATAAACGTTTGTGTTTACATAATATATGTGTGTGTACTGCGTATAATTATTTTGTATATAAATGCACACACGTATATATTTAAGAAAAATATGTTATTTATATATAAAATGTTTATATTTATATAAATTATACATTATATATAGGCTACATTCAGTCTATATACAGTATATACATGCAAATATTTCTTAAATAGACATACATGTGTGGGTATTTATGTATTAAAAATAATTATACACAGTACACACACATATATTGTGTAAACATAAACTTTTATTTTGGATGCGATTAATCGCGATTAATCGTTTGACAGCCCTAATTCTAAGGCCGTGTGTCCACCAAAGCGTTTTTAGCCAGCTGAAAACGCTAGACGCTCTGCTAAGACGCCTAGCTGTGGGCGCTTGAGAGCGTTCTGGCAGCGCAGTGTTTTTTCCGTTGAGACGTTTCGTTGCTATGATACAGAATATCCGCAGCACAGTTTACTTGTAACTGATTTCGCAGATAATTTCTTTCATACTAAAAATAATTTTTTCCTCCATTTTGTTCGGTTAGCTCTGCTGGTTGATATCGTTGTACAGAAAGAATGTTGTGACAGTTGGTCGGTGTGGTGTTAGCCCCGCCCCTCCTCCACTGTGATTGGATGGCTGTGTAAAAAGTGACAGTGATGAGCGCTGCGTTTTATCCAAAGTTGAACATTTTTCAACTCTCGGCGACCAGTAAAAACGCTGGGTGCTCGGCGCTTCAGCGTGAAAAAACAGCTCAGCGCCTCGTTACGCTCATGGCGTTCTAAAAACGCGGCGCTCCCATTGAAAACAATTGAAAACATACGCCAGGCGAGTGGAAAAACGCTTTGGTGGACACACGGCCTAATATATTCGAATAGCTACGAGCCCCGCCCCTCCATGGAAAAAACAGAATCGGAACAGCACGGCACAAACAAGAACGTGACAACTTAAACAGTAGCAGGAGTACGGCCTGCCTTAATCATTTCTTAATATTGTTTGCTAGAAACACCAATCTGTCAACTTGATCTGGATCAAGTGTGGCTCTCTTTTTATTGACGACGTTCCCCGCGGTGGAGAACACACGTTTGGACTCGGAGTGCACAGACATGCCTGGCCGTCTGCTAAGTCTCTGACTCTGCTGCCTCATTTGGATGGTAACTTGACAGGTGAGCGCGAAGATTGGATGTCAAGGATGCGTAAGTAAACCGTTTTTTGCAAATTCGGCAAACTAACGTATCTTTAACGGTTACTTTACCATCTATGGTGTAGAACCCAAAATATTTCCAGACACTACTTTTTAGATGACTTGGGGTCGTTGTCCGCTCAGGCTGGCCGTTCTGTGAGTTATCTTCCATTTTCAAAACAGGGTGGCTATTGGTTATTATTCGCTTGATTTGGTCATGGGCCTACGATACAATACGTTTAGAGCGCCCGCTACTGGATGAGATGGCAAACAATAAAATAAAAAACAATCATAGACTGTAAAAAATGCGCTACACATGGCACTTTAAAAACCGGATAGTTTATTTATAGTTCGATTACGGATATTTCACGTCATGTTCAAATGCATATTCGAATATGGAATAAAAAGTGACAGCTCTACTGTTTATGATAAATCTGGTTTGCAGTGACATTAATTTCTTAATTTATGCCATGAGTGCCAAATTATTAATCTGTAACGTTCGATATTTTAAATAGAATTCATCACTCATAATTAGAGCTGTCAACGTAACGCATTAACGCATGCGATAAATTTTTGTCCAGTTTAACGCGTTAAAATATTTAACGCAGCATCCATTCATTTTTGTCTTCCTTAGCTTTACATTATATGATGCCACTCTTATTCTTACAAATGCTTTTAAACCATTCAAGTTCTGAAATCCGGTTGCCGCACACACTTAAGGGGCAGATTTTCTTCCCTCAAATCTTAAACATGCTCACACAACAAGATTTGAAGAGAATGCACTGCCTGCGAATGACCTGTCAATGTAACACACACACACGATGCACAGAAAGACGTGCGCCAGTATCGTACGCACAGACAGCGCGCCAGAATATAGTTCTCTTTCACTTGAGTGAACAATAACACACACGATTATGCCAAATGTCCATTTTGTCGAGAATCCTCATAACAACAGTCAGAACAGTCTTAAATGAGTTAAATAAAGTCTTAAATGAAAGTAAAGAGTTGTGAGAGAATGAGACGCGTGTGAGATCAGGGTCTCTATCAGCAGCGACAGGTCTTATGGTGCGTTCACACCGGACGCGAATAGCGCGTCAGGCGCGAGTAATTTCAATGTTAAGTCAATGCAAAGACGCGTTACGCGCGTAAAAAATTCCTGCGGCTCGAATTGAGGCGTAGAGCGCGGCGTGGTAGACGCGAATACGCCTCAAGTTCACGCGAATTGAGCGTCTGGCGCGTTAAGCGCGAATGATTTAGTTAGTGCTATTTGTGCATTCACGCGTTTCACGTGAATTTTCGCCTGCCGCCCGAGTTGAAAAATCGGAACTTTGGCGTCAATTCGCGCCGCGTTAACCAATCAGGAGCTTAGCTGCTTGCTGCTGTCACGTGGTGAAGTGTTTGGATGCCTCAAATTATTTTGTAATATGACTAAATGCATGGTGTGGTTCTAATGCACAACAAAGCAAATATTTTATCACTTAAAACTTTATTTCAATATACGAGACATGTTCATTTTGTATTGAATGTTCTTTATTCCATATCTAGATTATATGAAATATTATGATGTAAAGACAACCAACATACATGTGCATAAGTTCGTGTCTGGACGTGAGCGAGTAAAAATCATAGGACAGGTTAATAACTTGTAGAGGCTGGCTCTATTTATCATCAAAACAAAAATAAATGACAGATTAGTTGGATGAGGGCGAGGGTGATCGTCGCTCCGATGCGGGACAACAGCTCATCAAACTGGGCGCGGGACAGGCGGAAGTACCGCTGACAGCGGCCGTCATCCAGGTGCAGCTCCAGGAGCGAGCAAATGTGAAACTCGCCAAACGGTTCGCCTCCGAAGGGTCCGGTGGACACAAATATGATCCCCACGCCGCTGTTCTGCTCTCCAGAGCAAATACAGAGCGGTGACTCTCTCAATGAATGCTCGATCAACATAAAAAAGATGGCCGCCAACGGGTTTCGATTCCGACGCGCGTAAATTTCGCTTCAAACTTTTGTTTTTACGCGCGTCAGTTTCACTCTTGACGCGTGAATTAACACAAAGTGGTCAAGCATCAAACTAGACGCGAATTTGACGCGCTATTCGCGTCCGGTGTGAACGCACAGTTAAAGTTACAGTTAGCCAATAATTATGTCTGTCAGTAAAGTTAATCAAAGAACAAAGGTAACAGAGAGAATCACTCACTGCTCTTGAGTAAACAACTTTTGTAGCTTTGATAAGGATTAGTCTATATTTAATCTATAATGTATGCATTGCAGACTGTTTGTTGCAGGACTGTTTAAAGTTAAGTTATATTTTTTGAAGCATAGGTCAAGGTCAAGGTCACTTTTAATAAATGTATGAATAAATAAATGCTTAATAAATGTAAAAAAATTGATAGCTTTCAATTACACTGTAATGTTGAATGGCTATAATTAATTGTTTAAAATGGGGGGGGGGGGCATTTTCATGGAGACATAGAGCTGTATTAGCTGTATTATAATTTAATGACATAGAGCTGTATTAGTATCAGTGATACTGACCTTCATTCATGAAAAGATGCCATTAAAGTATTTAAAATATACTGTCAATATACTGTCTTTATGTTGTCTCTACATTAATTTGGAGATTAACTGTGAAATGATTACATTATAAAATATATAAACTAAATATAAACCTATAAAAGCTGTGTTTTTAATTGTGATTAATCACGATTAACCACAGAAAAAAAAATGTGATTAATCGAGATAATTTTTTTAATCGATTTTTTTTATTTATTTTTTTACTACTCATAATGCATTCAATCACGTTTTCACATACAACATCGGTACAACATCCGTCAGGGCTCTTAGTCCAATGAAGCGCATATTTGGAGAAATAATGATTAATCATAACATGTTAAATATTTCATCATATAGAATAACATTTTTATTCATTTTTCACTGAATTATGCGATCTGAAAAACAGCTCTCCTCTTCCTGATTTGCGTCAGTTATAATCTCAGCGCTCTCTCATTGACGCGGTCCTGTGTATCTGCTGTGTGCACTTCCTCATTCTGACATCCGTGATAAAGCTAAAGACACATCTCTTCACCTGAAACAAGAAGCTAATAAATGCACAATTTCGAGTATATGTGGTTTGTGTGTGATTTTCATGTGATTTGGGGTATTTTCATATGAATAAAGAATATAAAATGCTTTATATATATATATATAATGCTAAATATAACATATTTCAACATCTTTTTTTTTAACTTAAAACCATTTTAAACCGCGACCGGAATATGATACAAATACTCTATGGTGTTTTAAGATGAGCATTAAGTAAAAGTGTAATATTCATACTCTAAATTGTTTCATGTAGCTTGATGCCACTTGTTGCTCTAATCCACCTTCTGCCGGAGCTTTTCTATTCCATAATTTAATTTGTTAAAATAATTCACATAAGGTAGCAAGAATAGTTTTTTTGTTTGTTTGTTTTCTACACGAGTTAGGTAGGTGGATTATTCATGTGTAGAGGGATGAAAGAGGTGTAGATGGCAAAGCCATAATGCCAGAATAAAGGCTGTAATGGCTGAATTCAAACAAAAGAATAAAGATAAAAGAATAATGAAGATTAAGTCTCATCGCGGCAGAGGTGTGAAAGGTTCGTCGGTTGACTACTATAAAAATGAATAGGCCAGTTCTCCTCTCCAGACATTAGTCAAAGACTGTAAATGGGTGTTTACAGGTCAATCAAATATTTGATAAGCATCTTGTCAGCTTAAAAAAAAAAAAAAACCTTCCCTGACATACTCTTACTTAAGTCTTCACAGCATGGATCATTTTAGAGACTTCATCCTCAGATTTGAAATGACGCATGACCACACTTCTGGCTGCACTTTAGTTGTTGTTATAAGTTGTTATACTACATTCATATAATATTTGTATACATTTAATACATATATTATTAATATTTTTTTGTTTTTGTTTTTATGTTTGAGCTTACATATCTCAGTATTAATAACGGTCTGATTAATTCTGAGTCTTGAACTGTAAACTCTCAAGGGTTGGCTTTCTAAATATATGTTGGTTATGTGTCTATTCAGAATGACTTATGAGCAGCAACCTTTTTTGGGGGTATGTCATGTATGCCCCACATGCCAAAATTGGGTCTGTCTGATAAGGCGGACAACCAATCAATGGCCAATATTAAAATTCTATATTATATTGTGAAATAATGTATAAATAAATTAATTAATTACAAGATTTCAATTGTTATATACAACAATACATAATTACTGTAAGTGAACACTCAAAATCCAATCTGCGCAGTTTATTGCTGATAACCAATATGGTGACAAGATAGCGTGCATTACTATAAATAATTATCAAAGCAGTGCTTGCAGCTCAAATACAACAGAGACCATTTCTAACCACTAGACGTCTTTTACAAGGTCCATAACTTAATCCAAATGTGGAAGCATAGTCGGTTCAATTTTTTGTGTTGTTGTTGTTAATTGTTCCATGTTTCTGGGCCACTGAATTTAAAACCAATAACACAGTTTTAAACATATAACCAAAATCAGTGTGATCACTCATTGAATTTCCTTAACTGACCGTTAATGGTTCCAGTGTCCATGTGTATCTCAAGTGTGTGCCTGACCCACTCATGCACTTAACTGCACTGCAGAGTCCCTGTGGATCAGATCCAGGAGTTGTTTTCAAGACACACAAACACACACATACGCATTTAAAGCTGTGGAGCGTAAAAATGCCTGGTGTTAAACATTCACCCACACACACTTGAGTCTCTCTCATTCTCTTCTCATAGTCCTGGGTCTTTATAGACACACACAATGTGGATCCTCAACAGACCATTCAGGTCTGACTCCCACGTTCACACCTGCTTGAGGAGGTGATTTGCATGTATTACCTCGGACGTTAAGCACTGCAACATTGAGGTCTCGCATTTCATTTTGCATGCACATGCACCTAATAAGCCATTAGTTTATATGAGCCAGTTAGGCTCAGGTAACAGGAGCCTACACAGTAGAGAAGATACACCCACTCTCCCGTCTAATCCTCCTTCTGGACGCTCTCATTTCTCTTTCTCGCTCTCCGTTTATTTCTCTCTCTCTCTGTCCCTATTCCTGGAGGAGAGCGTGGAATTTCTTCCCCATCTCCTGCTCGATGGTACTGTCAGCTCATTTCTCAGAGGCACTCTGAGGTGTCCATCGGGACTGAAACTACAATACCCAGAATTCCCTGAGGGAAACTTCTCCACAGAGGCTCAATGATAGCACAGGATGACGCCCAAGAGATAAACAAAACAGAATCTACATACACACACGAACTGGTGGGATGACTGGAGTTTGTCTTATGCTCCTCGCTCACAGACCTTCTATTTGGACCAGTGGCCTTTTCATGTTTCTATTGTATGATTCAAAACCATGTACGCTTTTTAAACATTTGATTTGTGAAGGAGTTTAACAAAAGCCAAAGGGTGTTTTGGTGAGTGAGCAAAAGGCATGTTGAGGTGTGGAACCGATCTACATGATACCGTCGCACATGACTGAGCTTTTCTTTCAAAAAGAAAAACAAGAGGTTTTCTTTTGCCAAAGCAAACCTGATGGAGGAAACATTCACATAAAACAACATGAATGGGGATCGATGGGAGGTGCTGCGCCACATAGCAGTTAAAGATGCAACAAACCAAGACCAATTATTTCAAAATTATTCTGAGAGAAAAGATAAAACCAACAAAAGAAACAGTGTGGTTGCGTGCGAGTCAACAATTGCCTGAATAAAGTCGAAACAAAAGTGCAGAGGCAAAACGCACTGCCTTCGTGTTTGATATGTAATTATGAAGATTTCTGCAAAAGCTGAGGTGATGAGATGTGTTTTAGAGAAAGGCCAATGTGAAATGGCTCTGACAGCGAAGATCCAGCAGAAAGCTTTAAAATAATTGTATTTCCACTACTTTATAATGTGAATTCAAAGAGAGCGGGTGATTCATTGGCATCTGATTAAATGTAGAGAATGGCTCTAATTATTCTTTGTTCATCTTCACTGGTTCCTTCTGCGTGTTGACCTGCTCACTATAGGTGCTCTATTTCTAGAAAGTGCAGCATATGTTTATTATGAGGGGTAAATCTTATGAGAATGCTCCAAAAAAGGTTTAGTTGACTTGTCCTGTCAGGTCACAACCAGACTAGGTGAGCTTGGTCTGGAGGTGCCTGTTATGGTGCCCCATCTTACTCTGCGGAGGAAGACTCAGCAAAACATAGAGGCTTAACTGTTGGGGTTGGGTGTCGCTGACGGTTGGGGGTCTATGTCGGGGAGGTCTGTTGGTTGTGCTCACCGGCAATGGTAGAGTGGCTCCCAGGCCTAGAGAATAGTGTATATTCACAATAATTTTATTGGCTGACATGTATAATTATAATGACTATTATTATTATAATAAATACAGTGCTACCACTACTCCTACTCCTACTATTATTATCATGAATGCTGTTTGTTGCCACTGCTACCGCTACTATCGCTACTATTTTTATCTTTGTTATAATTATTATTATTATTCGTATGAATACTGCCTCTACTTCTACAACAATTCTATAACAATTACTATCAATATCTCAATACTGCTTCTATCTATATCTCTAAAATATCCCATTGCTTAAACTTACCAATGTACCTGCATACATCACTAGATCGATATATTTATATTTAGCTGTTTTTTTTTACGTGTTTTTTTTGTCGTGTTTTTTTTTGTTTTTTGTTTTTTGTTTACTTTGTGTGTGCTCTTTCTTTCTTTTTGTATGTGTATATAATTCACTGATCTTTTATCTTGTATAAACTACAATGTTTTGTTAACTTGCAATAAAAAAAATATTGTCCAGTTGTGTGTATTGCAGAAGGGGTGTTAGGGGGCGAGATAGAAGGGCACACCCCTCGGAGATGAGCAGTGTACTGCGAAAATCCGCTTCCCCCATTCCAGCATGGCCGTGGGGGAATCCTGAGCTCTTCAAAGTGTGCGTTGTGGCAGCAGGGGAGTGAGGTGGAAAGCAAGGGGAAAACAGAGGAGTACTGGAGATAACGGCAGTGCATTAAGAATCATTTAAAAGTTACAGACGTGTGTGTGTGGGGGGTGGGGGGGCTCCTCTCTGTCTCTCTCCTGCTGTTCTGACTCGTTTTTCCAGCTCTCTTGTAAGCCAACATCACACACCCTACTTGACACTTCCGACACGCACTGAATGCAGCCGCCATACCAGCCGAAAATAGAAAAACACAACAACATCAGATTCAAATGCAATAGTTCTGTGCGTGAACATGCACTGGCTGTTCTCTCTGGAAACCGTAACAATGCACGTATCTTAAACGTGGCAATTTTCATTTCACAATTTTTTTGCCCTTTCCTTATCTTGGAATCTCTCCAATTACAATGGGTGGAGACCCGTAACTTACTTTCCAAATCAGTGAGTTCATCTGTAATTAACTCCCTAAATTTTCACTTTCTTCTCCCACTACTTTTAGCTCTGAGTAATGGGACGAGTCGAATTGGAGGGAAGCGAATGAGAAAGAGAATCAGGGAACGTTTTGAGTAATTTCTTCCAGAGGATTAGAATTCCAATCATTAATAACCTCCATCAAAACTACTTTAACCATCTTAGCTCACCGTTTCCAAGTCATTCCCAACCCGTTTTTCACCCCATAATTGGTTCTGATCAATGAAGTTTTGTTGGAAATTGATGCATTTAGATCTGTTAAATATTTCCAAAACACATCATATCTCCTTTACTTTTAGCCATGAATCTTTTCTAAAGAAGGGAATGGATCTTATGTGTCGTATAAATGTAAAGAGAGCCAGAGAGTGCCAGAGGCGACTCTTTAGGCTCGGTTGAAAAGGTACAAAGAGGGATGGGTTAATACATCAGGTTCCCTTTCAGTTGCTCACGTTCGACGTAGTCGATGTGTCGACTGATTGGGATCACGCTTAGAGAGCCTGTCAGCTTTGAGTACAATTAAAACGAGCCAATGTAATTGGCGTGCATGAAATGCATTACACACTCCGCCCCCGCGGCGCGGGTATAAATACGGAAGTGGATGCACACACTAGTTGTCTTTTGCTTTGAAAGCCGATCGTTTGATGCCTCTGAAGAGTGCTGTTGTTTACAACGAGCGAGTGTGTCAGTGTTCTTCTGGAAAACTCTACCAGTGCTGGTGGTTTCTACAGCGCGAGTCAGCGGTGATCGCGAGCTTTGAGCTCTACTACTGTTCTAACAGCAACACATTTCTAAAGGTTTGTGTGTGTTGACGGCTGGTTAGAGGGTGGAAAAGTGAGCGCTTCACTGTTTCAGTTCACTGTTTTCAGTGTTGCCGCTGTCATTTCCCTGTGTGCTCCGGCACTGGTGATAGGTCCTATTACCTGAAAGAGCAACACGGGTGCGTTTGCGTCTTTTTCAAAAAAAAAAAGAAAAAGATGTCATTCCACCTGTGCGTTTCTGGATGCGGTCGTTCCCTTTTCTTCTCTGACGGTCACAATTGTTGCATCACGTGTTTGGGCTTACAGCACACTGAAGCAGTTTTTGTAGGCGGTACATGTTCCCATTGCGGGAATATGACTGTCGCGGTGTTGAGATCGAGACTCGCCTTCATCCACGAAGCGCGAGTTCCCAATACCGTGCCCCACCCCGAGTGCCGTGTGGGATGGGTGAACGGAGGATAGTGATGGAGGTCTCGCCCGGTAACCATTTCCTGTGGGCTCCTCACTCCTCCATCACACTGCAGCCGATGGAATTCCTGTTGAACCTGCTGGTCCCGCTGCCAAGCCAGGTGGCAAGCCACAGCAAAAGCATTCCGGAGCGGGCCGCTCAGGGATGAAGGAGGATGCTCTGGGAGTTGGTCACCGATCCACTCCCTCCCCCCGGGTGAGGGCCGGGAGGATTCTTTGTTTCTGCGTGTGTCTGTTCCTCCGCTGCTCCCAAAAATAAGCGTAGCAAGCGGTATCCACACTCCAAAGAAAGAGCAAATTCCTCTGTTCCTGGGTCCCAAGAGGGCGAGTATGTGCGACCCTGTAAGCCTTGCACCCCTCAGCCCCCTCTTGTTCACCAGCACGGCAGCTGGGTGCGGTTCGAGGACCCGGTCATCCGCCTTCTCACGCATCCCTGGCCATCTCGTGGTGACAGGTAAGTGTCGTACACCACACTCAGACCCTGCTTCGGGCTGCCTCTGGGCCTTCCGAGCAGGATCCCTGTCCTCCACCTCGCTGCCCCACCTCGGGTACGTCTATTGTTCCCTGGCCCCCTGGCACGGTGTGTGTAAGCCTGAAGATGCTTCCTACCGTTCCAGCTGGCACCGAAACTACCAGCCGACTCGGCTTGCGATTCATTTCGCTTGCCTTCGCCCTGGCTCAGTGATATTCATTATACCTAGGAGTTGAGCTGAGATGCTCCTAAGATTAGTGATATTTATCACACCTATGTGTTGAGCGCTGCTCCTGTCCTGTGTGCGCACGTCGCAGTCCTACTGGCAAAGGACGCGACGTAGCCTCTCCTCCAGCCGATATGAAGACTGGTTTCTATAAACCTGTAATTCATTGTACCCTAGATCTGTGGTGGGTTATGGCCATCTTGGACCTGTGTCAATTGAAACGGGCCCTTTTTCGAAAGCCTCCGTTCAATTACTACACAGAAATGCATTTTCAAATGCTTCGTCCCCAAGGTTGGCCTGCAGCATTCGACCTGAAGGACAGTACTTCAGATCTCTATCCTTCTTCTCCACAGACCATTCTGTGTTCTGGCGTCGAGGGCACGAAGTATCAGTACAAGTCCTACCCTTCGAGTGCTCCATAGCCAGTTGGGTCTTCAGGTCAACTAGGAGAGAGTAATCTCGCCCACGGGCTGAGTATCTCTTTTTCAGTTCAGGAGAAGGACTCGGTCCAACATGTCTCTTCAAGAAGAGTGTGTTAGGCTAGTGCTAGAAGTGAGAAAGGGTCCCACTGAAAAAAAATTCAGAGGCTCCTGGGGCATATGGCAGATGCAGCCGCTTGGCTTCCTCCATATGAAGACCGCTTCAGCACTAGTTTTATGATCGAGTTTTTGCCGCTTTGAGCCACCGGTGCTCAGCGAGCTGGTACTGGTCTGAAAAGATAACATCGCGACCGTTGCACCAAGCTTCCCTCGCATGTCACAACTTGCCCGTCACCTCCTCCTTGGAGTCAGAAGCTTCTGAGGTTGCCAACGAGCCTCACGACAGCTATGGCCAGGGAGAGTGGAGACTCCAATCCCCTGGCGGTCCAGCTGGGCAGGGACCACTTCGAGACCACACAGTTACATCTGTTGGCCCTCCGGACTCGTCCCTCTGCTAGTTGTGTTTCTGTCTGAGCGGATATCCCTTGGATAGACACTGACTCTCAGCTGACCCCGGGGCCCCGCAGAAATGCGTTCCCCAGTGAGCCTTCTAAGAAAGCGGCTATGCGATTTCATTATCGCTTGGCGCTGCTCAAGTTCAGTGATGTTCATCACACTCAGGTGTTCAGCAGAAATGCTCCTGAAGCTCAGTGAATTTCATCACACTCAGGTGTTGAGCAGAAATGCTCCTGAAGCTCAGTGAATTATCACATCTAGTGTTTAGCAGTGCTCCTGTCTTGTGCGTGCATGTCGCTTGCACCTACTGTGCTAAGTCAGGAGTGGAACAGGATTGTTGCCCCTTTTTGGCCCAACCAGATCTAGTTCCCTCGACAGCCTTCCTGACTCCCCCTGAATACATTTCAGGGATGGGGTATGATGGCACCCGCGTTCAAAGAACTGGACGGGGAGGTTCAGGTCACTATCACAAGGATATGTTGTAGTGACCATCAATTCTACAAGCAGCCCCTTAAGATAAGGCAGTTGTGCTTCGCTAGTTAGAAGTGGAACCTATCCGTTGAATGAGTCTTCTCTCCGTGAGGAGATCCTGAGAGCGTTCGGTCATTTCAGTGCTCTCTTTCCTGCAAGTTGGGTTGGAGTAGGCTGTTCCTTCACCCTCAATATGATACAAACATATGGGAAGTATGGGAAGCACGTCCTGATCGTCAGGTTCCTGAGGGAGCAAGGGTCATCCCTGCGCCCTTTTTTATCCTCTTGGGCCTATCTCTGGTGCTACTGCAATACAGAGACCGCCCCTGAGCCACTGCAGGCAGTGAGTTAAAAATTCAGTTTTTTATCAGTTCTCCTGCTCGCATGGTCTCTACTAGAGGGTAGGGACTTGCTCGCTTTCAGCCAACGACTTGTGCCTGGAATTCAGGCAGGCTATCTCTCATGAGCTGAGACCTCGGCCTGGATATGTTCCCAGGGTTCCTACCTCTCCCTTAAACTGGGATCAG
Source organism: Tiaroga cobitis (assembly GCA_030578255.1). NCBI lineage: Eukaryota > Metazoa > Chordata > Actinopteri > Cypriniformes > Leuciscidae > Tiaroga > Tiaroga cobitis. Next base: position 38,664,673 of record CM060597.1, read on the forward strand.
GTGGTGAGCCTGCAAGCGCTACCTGGAGGAGGCAGACCCAGCCCTAGCTTTCTCTGTCTGTCCGCTTCATTCCATCCACTTCATTTTACGTGCACAGAACGCAAGCCTTAGGACCTCAGACTGGCTCTTATCTGTTAAGGAAATCAGCAGAGAGGGAAGGCTGTTTCCAAGCGAGGTTGGCCAACTGAATGGGGTTGCCTTCATCTTGGTGAAATTCCCGAGATGCACATGTCCACTTAGGTGGTGAGCTCCCGCTTAGGCGTTGACACATAGTGCTTCGCTGACAGTTATTCTAGAGTTGAGGGCTGGGCGACACCTTAGTCGAACCGCTGCTTCCCGTGGGCTCCCTTCACATGAAGCCAGTTTCACTGTAAGCCCGGTTCGTTGAGTCGGCTTGCTGCGCCATTCCCCTCCTATGGACTGGATACGTGCGCAATTCTTGCACCAGTTGAGTTCCCCTTTTTAGCCGAACCCTGTCGAGTTCCTCCATACCCTTCGGCAACGTACATGGCGGAACGTCCGAAGCCAGGCCTATCACTCGTATGCACTGGTGGAACCTGTGTTAGGCAGGGTCCATATGCTGTGATCCCTACGGCGATTCCATATGTGTATTCTTCCACTGTGCGGCTCCCTGCGGCGAGCCCGTGTCTTCCCTTGGCAGAGCCTGCTCTGCCGTCACTGTTCGGTTGAGTCTCCCCCCTGTTTAGGCTGGAGCCACGCCAGTGACATTCCATATGTTGTACTGGCCGGTAATCCACCCAGTTCATATGTGTATTCTCCACATTACCTCCCTTCGGGCAGGATGTGGCTACTGCAGTGTCCCTTCCTTCCATGTTCAGGGAACGCTTTCCCAGTGGTCCTGTAGGAACAGCAGTGACTTCCCTGGCCTAAGCCATGTCCCTTCCTCGCCTTAATTGCGGGGGCATCTGGAGGCTTTTGTCTAGGCACTGGAAGGTGGCAGCACTAGATGGCGTTTTAATTGAGATCCCAATCAGTCGACACGTCGACTATGTCGAACGTGAGCGACTGAAAGGGAACGTCTCGGTTACGTATGTAACCCTCGTTCCCTGAAGGAGGGAATGGAGACGTAGTCCGTCGCCACTATTGCTGGACCACCGCTGACTCCCGAGTTACGCTCGGCTCCTCAGCGAAAAACAATTAGTGCATGCATCCACTTCCGTATTTATACCCGCGCCGCGGGGGCGGAGTGTGTAATGCATTTCACGCACGGCAATTACATTAGCTCGTTTTAATAGTACTCGAAAATGACAGGCTCTCTAAGCGTGATCCCAATCAGAAGACACGTCGACTACGTCTCCGTTCTCTCCTTCAGGGAGCGAGGGTAACATACGTAACCGAGACGTTTCATTTCGTTATGAATAAGTGAAATTAAATGTAATTTGTGTTAAAGCTTGCAGTTATTTCACATTGAAGTGTGTATGCATTTAGAGTGATTCCTAGGTTAATTACAAGTATATGAGCATATACACAAATATGAGCATATCCATATCAATGTGCTTCCGACAAGCCTTACTTTTTGTTTATGAGCTGCAAGATATCCGTGCACTCGCTCAGCCCTGAGGAACGGTGCGCTGTGAACAGAGAACCTCACATCCAGAGTCCTGTCCCGCACCTCCACCAGACTGAAAATGTTGACGTCGTCTGCCCCCACCGACAGCATGTCTGACAGGAAGTCACCCAGAAGCTCGTACCTGCTCTTCAGATTTCCACGACGTTCCATAAACTCTGTGGCGGAGATGTCTGTCAGAGACACAAACATACAAATACACAACACATAAGGATAACAGAACCGTATAAAATTTGAACTAAACTACAAGAACTCCAGAGCCTGGAAAAAAAACAGCACCATTTTTAATACAGAACTGAGATCCAGAGCTCATGAAAAATGCATGGTCACGTTTTTCCCTCGTCAGAACATCTCCTCGTCATTAAGTGAGGTTAGTACCTGTCAGTAGCTGTTTGCACAAACTCTATCTGACATTCCACGTCAAAATGTCTGGGGCGAGAGCTCAAACTACTGCATGCAGCAAGTCTATGTCACTATGGTAATGGGTGCCTGTACTTCATGGTCACGGTTCCCAGCACGTTATGATGAAGCTGGCCATGGCCTCTGAGCATTGTAGGCAAATTGTGACACTTCAGCAACCATCTGACCATCGATTTTCCTGTGCTGGAGGTGTGCTTTCCGTCTAACACCCAATGGACTATTCTAATTGGGATGCTTAGCCTAGTTTTGGACTGTGCGGGTGGTTGAACGGTGGCCCCAGGGGAGATGTTAGACCGAATGAGAGAGATGCTGAGCTCAGTCTGTCCCCAGGCTGAGTCAGCGTCCCTTGGGGCCAGTGCTGGAGAGTGGCAGGGCTGTCATAACTCTTACTTGACACTTCACAACTCACAAAGGCAGAGGGGCATGTTTGAGAAAATTGGGGGCGATTTTCCTATTTTAATGACAACAGTGACATGGAAAGATGGATTTGGACTCGCTGTCAGTAACTTTTCCGTGACCCCCTCACCCTCAAGAAATCATTGGAAACATAGGAGTTAATGTTGTGGGCATAAACAGGCAACAGAAAAGTAGTTCAGAATACGTGTGTGTGTAAATTTCAGTTGTGTAATCTTATATGGACCTCAGAGGAGACAGCATATTTAAGTTGAATAAAAATGAGGGATGACATTACAGTCAGTACATTACATATTGTGCTGTTTTACTGAGGTTTTTGTTGTTCATTTACAATTTATGGAAATGTGCATTTTCAATTTTGACAGCTAAATAATGACACCAGGTACACAACATATTGAAAGGACACTACTAATAATTGTTATGGCCTTTTTATAATTTGCGTCAAATTACATGGTGTCTATTTGGACTAAAGTCTATAGCATACGTTGTGTTTGTGTTTTATTTTACTCTTGCAGCCCTATATTCTCCCTCTCACGGCAGTCCTTCAGTTCACTGTGCACATAGCACAAATATTCATTAGTGCTTGAAGAGTGTCAATCATGGAGCTTTAGGTAGGGGCAAGGAAGGAAACCATGATTAACCACATGGTGGTGGGGGGTGCAGGAAGGGTGCAGGAAGGGTGCAGGAAGGGTGGCTGTCTGCTCCCATCAGGAGCTGTGTGTGAAGAGGAGACTCATCATGACAGCTGGAAACAGCCTCACACCTGGCTATGATCCAAGCCCAGATCAAACCTGCCCCCCTCCCCACAGGCATTAAGCAATGGATGTCCTTACCACTTTTTCTGGCTGACACACACACACACACACAATGTATATGGTATATGATAAATAAACGGTACAAAATTTACTAACTTTTTTAACAAATGATCAATCAATGGAGGTGCTGATCCTACATCAAACTTGACATTACCAAGACAACATAAATTGTCATAAATATGTCATAAACATGACATAGCAGATTCATTATCAAACTTCAGAAACTTGATGGGTTAACATTACATTACACTGTCATGTGGTTGGTTTTGACATTGGCTGCCATGAGGCCATTATAACTGTGTCATGAATATTTTTCTTGACCTCAACTACAGTGGTACAAATTGAATTTGTCATTAAAATGTTATAATGGCCTAATGACAGCCAATGTCAAAAACAACTACCTGACAGTGTAATGTAATGTTAACCCATAAAGTTAAGTGGTTTCTTAAGTTTGATAATTAATCTGCTATGTCATGTTTATGACATATTTATGACAATTTATGTTGTCTTGGTAATGTCAAGTTGTCATTACCAAGACACTTACAGGTTATGATGTATTGGTTTATATCAAGTTGTCATAACAAAGACATCTCAAACAATGTATTTGCATTCAAAATGTCATAATTGAGCGAATGACACTTAATGACAGTTGTCATAAACATGCATGAAACCTCCCTCGTATTCATGACATGTGTCATGTCATGATTATGAAGGTGTCATGTCAGTCTTATGCGAACACCTTCAAGTAAAGTGTTACCAAACTTTTTAATAAAATAGCAAAAAATATATTTACAAGGTAGATGTAAACAAAATCTTAATAGGTCAATATAAACCTTCTCATTAAATTATTAGGGCCCAAGCCTTGAAAAGGCGAAGGCCCTATTGTTTTCCTAAGGATTATTATTATTCCGCACTATTATTATTATTTTACTAACTTTTGGGCACTTTTGGGGCACTTAACGTGCTCGAAAACTCTTGAAACTTTGCACACGGGTCAGAACCCGCGCCATCAGAGCCGGGCTGAAGATGGTACCCGGGCGTGGCAGGGGGGCTCGACAGCGCCCCCTGGAACGGGGTTTGAACACTTGGTCCATAAATCAAACACGCTTGCATGTAATAATATGAAACTCGGTACACATATAGATCTCACCGGTTCATATATCCTTCATGCTCTTACTTTTTACCCCAGCCCAACAGGAAGTCGTCTATTTAGGGTTGTTTGGAAAACGCATGCAATGGAATTTGAAATACTCCTCCTAGAGAATTTAAACACACGGCACGAAACTCGGTCAGCGTGAAGTCAAGACACTGAGGATGAAAAATTGCCAGGGGATTTTTGATATCTCGAACGGTTTGGCCGTGGCGAGGAAACAAAATTATGGCGAGAAACGTGAAACAGGAAGTGTGTTATAACTTC